>JMFS01027472.1:0-18953 GCA_000699545.1 Podiceps cristatus | reverse complement strand
TTTTTTTTTTTTTCCCCCCATTCTGTTCCAGCCAGCAGGTGATAAAAAGTTGCCGTAAGAAATTTTGGCTTCAAGCATAAGAAGCATCTGGATTAGAAAAAGAGAAAATTAGAAAGAGTGAGAAGTCGCAAAAAGCTCCTAAGAAGCCAAAAAATAAAAGAACAAACATACAATCTGGCTATCAGAAAAGCCACATTTTTCCCTTACTACAGTAAAAATCAACCATGCAACAGTCACAGACTATTTTGAAAGATAAGTAGTTTCTTGGGAGAGGAAAAAACACAAAGGTCCAGCACAGTCAGAAAGGGGCTATGTTGTGATCCGGGGGTATGCCAAGCTGCAGCACAAAAGGAAGCAGCAAGAAAAGCCAAGCAGCTTGCACTGTGCAGCCACCTGATAAGACATTGTACTAATCATGCAGCCACATGATATGACAAACTATACAAAGGGAAGGCAGCCAAAAAAGATCTTGTTGATTGAACTGGTTCATGTACACTGGCATTTACAGCAGAGCAAGATCAGTCCTGTATTACCTCTTGTGAATCCCTCTTGAATGTGCAGGCTGGTCATCTAATGGGTGAAGAATGAAGATTTATCAACATACCATGGGTTGCTGCCCTGGCTCTTAACCCACTGGCAGAGGGTTTATTTTTTATTAAGGCAACTATATGTGTAATAGTTGCTTGCTTATGTTGAGAGTAAACGGGATCTCATCTCACTGAGCTTGCTGACGTGTATTAGACAACGCACTATTTTTTTCTTTAACCAATTGAAAGCACAAAGTTTACAGAAAGCCTTCCTCACTTCTGACTGCCTGAACAGTCAAAGGGCATGGAGGGGAGGGTAAGGGGAAAGCTGGAGGTTTTATCAGGTAGTTGCTGGCACATCTGTACTTGGTGCTATTGCATTTGTGAGCACAGTATCAGCAGAGGAAACCCAAACCACTGTTAGTAAAGAACATGGCAGGTACTCACTCCCTTTCTCTGCAGGCATCCTATTCCAGGAGCCAGGTGAGCACCCCAAAGCTGATGGAAAGACAGAGGCCTCCAGAGATCGATTAACAGCTGACATCGGAGGTCTTCACATGGCCACCACAAAAGCTGGCCTGTTTTTAAGGGAGAAGAGTCCTCATCTGGGATATAACCCTCTCAACAGACTTGCTCCCTCATGTAGATCACCATCCTTGATTGCACAGCAACAGTCACTTAAAATGGGAAGAGCAATCTGAACAGTTCCGTATTTACAGAAGACATATCCTTGCACCTCTTCTACCAAGAGTTTTACACTGAGGTCCTCATCTCTATGCTTCTGGTCCCTCCATCTGAAGCACTGCCTCTGGCTGCCTTTCTGTGAATTACTGGGTTATTTTCCCCCTCTGTTATTCCCAGGAGCTTCCTGTGATCCCTGCTGTATCCAGCATACTTTTGTTTCATAAGATCCATCTCAGTTTTGAAACCCCCTTAGACCCCTGAGCTTTCACAGGCAGCTAATTAAAAAAAAAAAAAAAAAAAAAAAGAAACTTGATTCGGCATCCTGTTTTTACACTTAAGATTCTTCCGCATTTCACACTTGTTTCTACCATTTTATCTTCTGTTGCAAACCAGATTCCTCATGGCATTGGACAGTAGCACAGGGGCAATAAATTCACTCACTCCTTTCCTTCCTGCTGTCTCAGGCAAACCAGAGAGCTGTCCTCTGGTTCCTTTTCCCCTTTGTAAAAAGGGAGGTGAGGCTTTCTTACATCACAGAGGCACTGTTGGAATGAACTTCCCCGCCTGTACAGGATGCTTAGATGCCCAAACCCCTTTTGGCCACCTGGGCTACAGCAAGCATGGCTGGGAGAGCCATAAAAAGACTTGGAGAGGGATTCCCAATATGTGCTCCTGCAGAATGAATGAATAATTTTTCTTCTGCAGCTAGTGCCAGCACTTGCTCTTTGCCAGTTGGCAGAGGGTACCGCTTCCTTTTCTGACGAACGCTTAACATTCACCTTTCTTCCCACCGAGAGGTGCCACGGAGGCTGGCGCAAGTCTTTCTGAGCAGCCAGGCTTCTGCACATGCTGCAGGCTTAGAGAAGGAGGAGGAATTCAGCAAGGAGATGGCTCCTGCTTCAGGTGCTCCGTTAACTGAAGGGGAGCAGCTGGCACATCTCTTACCTGAGAGTTCCCATGGGAACACAGAAGGGCTCTGTAACAGCAAATTTTGGAACAGGCATGTATGTGAAAAACTTCTGATATAATATTTGAGTCCTCAGATGTTCAACCATTTGCACATACTGTGCAAATGCCTTATTTGCATAGAATTTGTATTTGTTGGTATTCACATTTGTAGGAGAATGCATACATTAGATTAATGTCATCACAGTTTATGGAGATCATCTGTGCCACAGTATCAGCTTGAGGCTCTGACTGCATTCAGCATCCCACAGCACATTACAATCCCTCCTGCCCACCCAGAAGGGCAAGGCAGGGCCACCAACCGCTGGGACGCAAGGTTACAGACCTGGAAATGGCCATACTGAGCCCCAAGCCCAGTCCTGGTGGACTATCCTCTTCACTAGGCTGTGCTAGCTTTTCAAAACAGAGAAACTTAAGGATCATTAGGAGCAACTGGCCTAAATTGCTTGGCTCACATTTCCAAAGGTGAAGTTAATAGAACTATTTGAATTTTTTCTCCTAAATCTACTTACATGATCTTATATGACACTCCCTACTTTATTCTTTGGTGCCTACATAGGGATGTTGAGCTGTGAAACAGCCCAACTAGGTGGTCCCTTTCAGTCTTGCAACAGCATCCTTCCCTCCCTCCATAAAATGGGAATGGTTATTATTCATTCCCTGGTTTACCATGACACCTGGGTGCTCTTGTCTACTAGACAGCTGGAAACTGTCACAAGAGATGCTGCTCTCACAGAAGCGTTGCTAGGCTCACTCAGATATTTTTTGAAAAGCAGATGGAAAACCTCAGAAGAACAGCACTGCAGCAACAGAAAGCTCATTTTCTGCTAGGAAATTTTTGTTATTGGGTGGCATTTTCATCAGGTGACTTCACATCCCAGTGAGCCAGGACAGCCTAATAAAGTGTGTGGCTTTTTGGTGGTTTTTTGTTTTTTTTTTTTTTTTACTGACTTCCATTATTGAAGTACTACAGCTTTACTTACCAAGACTGGCAAACAAGCCCAGGTCATTTAAAAATCTCTGCCCCCCCAAATTGCAGGGCCCAGAGAGCACCTGAGAGCAGCAAAGTTCAGGACTCACACTCCCGGTTACAGCCAAAGCCCTCCCAGCTCTGTCACACAGAAAGCCTTTTAGAGAAGACTGCTCTGTTCCTGAGAAGCTGCTCACACACGAGCCTCTCATCTTTGCTTTTGCATCTGAGTCACTCTCTTCACACAAAGGATCAGTTGGATTTCCCTAGTAGGCCACCCACACCTGAGCAGCAGCATTTGGCAGAGCTGCCTGGGAAGCGGGAGGCTGTGCTTCCCTGCATGCAAGGACTTGTTGGGACCAGCCTTCAGAGGATGCTCCAACAGCCTGAGCAAAACCAGACCATTTTAGTGGCCTTTTCTGAGGAACTTGCGCAAGTCAGTTAGCAAGAGAGAGGTTCTTGGTGAAAAGCTGATGGTTTTACTCCATTTGCTCAGTCACAACAAGCACCATATGTGGCGCCACAATAAACTGAAGGGCTTCACACTGGTTTTGAGACTTCTATACAGCTGTTCACACTACGATATGCTCTTCCTTCTTCCTCAGCTGTGCATGACATATCCCACTTCAGGATATGCCCCTCAGAACACAGTTGTTATCTGCTGCTGGAGGGAGAGATATAGTAACTGACCAAGAGCAAAATCCTGCACAGGTAATTTGTTGCTGTGAAAGTCACCTCAGCCTTGACGATACCACCAGAAGGAAGTGGGTAATACAAAGGAAGAGCATACATGTCTAGATCTGTCTTTTAATGATTTCACGCTTACTCCAGTAACTGGCCAAGTAGCATCATTTTAGCTGTCACTAAGATTTCTGCTAAGAATGTGTGCCACCAACCTATGCCCAAGCTAAGCGCGCAATCAAGTTGCTCAGATTTCTCCATTACACAGGCACGGCTCTCACACTGCACAGTGAAGGTCCCACCCCCGCTACATTAAACACACAAGTTCCTATGTTATGAATAACTTGTTTAAAAGAAAAGCACATTCAAGTTTTACATGCTTTAGTAG
Source organism: Podiceps cristatus (assembly GCA_000699545.1). NCBI lineage: Eukaryota > Metazoa > Chordata > Aves > Podicipediformes > Podicipedidae > Podiceps > Podiceps cristatus. Next base: position 14,737 of record JMFS01027472.1, on the reverse strand, counting down.
ACATAATTTGAAATTACGCCCATTAAAAGCACGAATAATTTCTTGAAAGTCCTTTCAGTATTTGAGTACTTCAGTCCTATTTTCCAAGTTATTTATGCAGAAAGAAACCTAGATAGCAACTTCCAAATCATAGTTAAACTCTGATATTTCAAAAAAATTTTCTTTGTCCCCAAAGCTGTTTTTATCTTTTTTTTTTTTTTTTTTTTTTTTTTGGTACGTATCATCCTTGTGAGAAATAGCTCCCTTTTTTTGTGTGTTGGTACCTACTTCTCACCAACATCTGTCACTACAATTATGATCTCTAATGAGCTTCTAAATTATATCACTGCATTTGGCATTGATGAGCTACATTCAGTAACTTTCATCCTGCAAGCTGCAAAACACTTCCTACAAGATGCTGAAGGCTCTCAATTCCCACAGCACAAAAGGTGAGAAACTGTTTTTTACACATCTTATTCAAGGAAACCCCAGAAATTTAAGAATGAGAGAAAGAGAGATTTGAGCCTGCCTGCTTCACACATAGGAAATCTTTAAAGGTAGGGGACTTTCTCTTGATGCAAAGATACAGCATGTATTTCTATAAGGTAGTACAGCGGTGGAAAAAAGTGTAAGAAAAGGCCTTAGAGAAACTTAAGATTTTATTTATGTTGATTTCAAGTTAAAACAGAAGGCTAATTTAGGTGATTTACCTAATTCCTCAGGATCCTGTACTGACTCAGTTACCTCATGCTGTCAAGATCCAGCATTATGCTCCACACCTACATACGTTCACACGCACACTTTTTTCCCCTAATGACCACACTAGGAGACTTAGGTATTGCTGAAACTGGAAAAGTTAATAATAACAAGCAAGGTTTGCTACCTTTCCTATTAGGAACTACTTTCACAACTGTGAAACACAGCCCTGCAAATGTATGCCTACCCCACTTGGCAATCTCTAGATAATTTGGATTTCTCAGGTCCACATTCTTGTTAATTCTTCAGGCGGCTGAGACAACCTGTAGTATAACAGCAGCTCCACTCAGTTTCCTTACTAAAACTTGCACATCCAGACTTATGCCTCCCATTACCTACTTTCCCTGTCTGGAAAAGTGGGTACTGTATGCTTTTCTCAGAAAAACAAGAATGGAAGAGGACTGTTGGGGTTTTTTTTGTTTGTTTTTTGTTTGTTTGTTTTGACGGGGGTACAAATAATTTTTCACAAGATCAGCAACAACTCCTTGCTGGGGACTCAGCTTTGTCTTTCACTTCTGTTCATCAAGGTTCCTGTGATGTGGCTCATGAGGGTAGAGATCAGTAGGGTTTGATTTATAGGACATGGTTTAGAGGGGCTATTCCTTACTTCCTGCAGATAAGGACCTGCAGAGCTGATAAGCGGTTGCCATGTTTCCAGCTCAGAGTAGCTGTGTTTTCCTTGCAATTCCTGACTACAGCCAGACTTCAGCTTTGTGCCTGGGAAGCAACTTCAAACCTACCAGGATGAAATGTGCTGTGCACAGTAGACATGGGAATAGTTACTGACATCGCTGTGCTGCTCCTGGTACAGCTGGGCTCCAAGACACTACAGTGGAGCGGCTTCACAGACAAGAACACTGCAGCAGGACACAAAGTCTGAATTTGTGGCTGTCAACACCAACGGCAGGCTGTACGATGGGTGGCAGTCACCCCAATAAACACTGGCATCTGCTTTGCTGGTGTCTGAGCATAAACTCTGCATCCTAGGCTCTATTGTTTGTCTGCAGAAGCAATTTGACCCATCCAAAAGCTGACACCTAGATTTGGTCAGGTGAACTGTGTCTCCCTCTTCTCCATCATCCAGAAAGACTAACTTGCTGTGGATGTTTACCATCTAGAACATGTCAAGTTCAACAAAATGATGACATCAGCCACACTTCATCCCCTTCTGCATACACAGGGATGCACAATTCGCCTCTCCTAGCTGGACTCTGGAGAACTGACCATCTTTTAAGATAGCTTCAGCCTTAAGAAGTGCTAGAGCGCTAAGGCAGATAACAAGGAAGATGCTGAGAACATGGGCAGAGACTGCAATGCATTCCTGGAAGGGAGAAACATCGGTGGCACGAATGTAACCAGTAATGGGTTCCCATGCAAACTGCATTTCTAAGGGTAAAACTGGAAAAAGCAAGGGGACAACTCCAATTACAGAGCAGTAGAAAGGTTCCAAAAGAACCCTGTTCAGCTGAAACGTCTGCCTGCTCCTTTCCCAGATGACAGCATCTCCTATTTCTTTTGGTCTGTGTGCACCAAGTACCTTTCCAAGCCCATGATGACTCTGGCTCCCTCCCTGAAGTGCAGCTGGTTCCAACAGTTCTTTGGTAGGTCAGGAGCATGAAAGCCTAAATGAGCAAACAGAAAATGCAGGAAATGCTCCTGAGCAAAGGGAAATGGGACTGCAAGGTATGGGCAGGGAACAGATAAGGGGCATCTGCACCACAGCTCATCTGTGCTGCCTGGCATCTTTGCTCATGGCTAGGTGAGCTGTCTGTGAGCTGCACAGGTGAACGCACACTGACTCATCGCCATCTCCGACTCAGGAAATGAGTTAGCCAGTGAATTAAATTGTATCTTATTTGCACATCCTCAGCAGGGATTCAAGCACTTCCCACTCTGAACAAGCTTCACAACAAATATGTTTTTCTATGATGGTCTTGTAATAAAGAAAAAAGCTGCTTCCATGCAGAAACTAAGGAACACTTCTCAAACTAGCCAGGGAAAATGCCGATAGGTATAATAAGCACTAGCCTCTACTTTCAGCTGGCCAGTGGCACACAAGCCTGTTTTCTCTGCTGTCAGAGAGTTGGGCAGGTGCCCACAGGAGCCTGTATGAGAAGAGATGCTTGTGCTGAGATGCTGCAGAACCATCACAGCAGATGTTCTGCAGAAGGCACAAATCCACACAGGAATTATGTGCAGGACTTCACCAAGGAAACATATGTATAATAACAGAGACAAAGGTGTCCATCCTGTAAAATTGAGGGGCACATTGCACCTACAGAAAAGCCTAGAGAGATCAGCCCTCATTGGGCACTGTTTTCAAAATATCCCAGGCAGCAAAGAAAAAGAAGAAAACAAGTCACCATCTCACAATTGGAAAGCTGAAAATCAAGTGATCAGATACCTGCTGGGTATTGTACGGAAAACAGCGGTGGTTTTCACATCATCAAGTCTTTCTCTGCAATCAGCTTTTGAGCCTTAACCACTGGTCAGCCTTACTTTTCCAAAAACACTGGAGAGGTACACTGAGAGGATCATCCTTAGTACCATGAGCTATTTTGCTTCTTGTTTAGCTTTGCTGAACAAAACTTTTACTTTATTTAGTTTATCTTTTCCAGTCAAGAGACCACAAGAATTCAACATTAGTACTAAACCACTGCAATATCACAATGACAGTTCACTACCCTAGGTCTCTTCCTGAAACCTTTACTGTATGGCAGCTCCATATGTTCCCCAAAGCCATTGTTAAGTATGACGTTTTCAACATCCCACTAAATTAATCTATGGGGTTACATTCAGCAATAGCCTTGGTTAACAAAGGCACCATTTCCCAGGCACGAAAATTACCAAACACTTCCAAAGCTGCTTCATCTCCTCATCTCTGTGTGAAGAGACATTGCCCTTCCTGTCTGTGGTAGATAATTGTATTTACTGCTCTGCCAACACCACTGCTTGAAATGAAATCTAGAATTCCAGAAAACACTGCTCTACTTCTGTCTGTCCTAACTGTCCAGTCATAGGAAGAAAAAAGGATAATCTCTTCAGTTACAGAAAATGGGACACTAGTACTGCTTGCTATGTAGTGCAAATTTAACTTCTTTTGAAGTGTTGAGGAATTGAGGGAAAGGTATTCCAGAGTCAAGAAAATTTAAATATCAGCCAGTTAAGATACATCACCACTATCTCACTCCTGCCTGAAGGCCAGTACAGTCACACGGATGCCCAGAATGCCAGTTATCTTCCAGACAGTTGGGGGAACTGCTCACACGAAGAGGGCGAGACTGACATATGCCTGAGTTACCAGTGTAGCTCAGTTGGTAAATAGCCTGGCACGGCTGTGACTCAGCTGGCAAACACTCCCACAAGCATTCTTCCTTCCCAACAGTCTCTGACAGACAAAAAGGGAAGACTGGCTGTGGTAGAAATCCCAGGCTACTTTGTAAATTCAGGTGTTCACCAAGCGCATCCTCTAGAAGGTTTGACAGGACTCGGCATTTTTACTGAAAAGTTTTCAGTAACCTGAAGTTACTCAAGGCAGCAGAAGGCAGTGTCACAACCAAGTTTAAGATCTGTATGCTCAAAGCACCTTTAAGCCAAAGATGGAAAATCCCCCAGACAATCAGGTTGGAAAGTACCATAGATGGTCCAACCTCCAGCTCAAGGCATGGTAAACACTAAGTTCAGACCAAAGCTCGGGGCTTTGACTAGTAAGGCCTTAAAACTGTTCAAGGGATTGCATCTCTGCGTTATTCTGCCCCAGTGCTCAGCTGGCTTTGTGGTGACAAGTTTTTGCTATATCCTGCTGCCACTGCCCAGAATGATGCTGCCTTCCCATCCCAACCTACAGCACTCAGCCTGTCTGTCACCCAGTAACTGTGCTTCCAAACAGCTCCTGAACGTGGAGGGCAAGACCTCCCCCTCTCCCCTTCCTTCCTTCCTGCCTCTGTCCTGGAGAGCCCACATCCATCCCCTGCAGCACTCCTCCCACCCCTCAGGCATCCCAGACAGACGGGGACAAGTGGACACTGCTCCCCCGTGCTTGATCTGCTCATAGGCTTTAAGGTGAGCATCCATCTGAGCTGCTTTACACCTTCCGAGGACTCTCTAGCAGGCTAGTGTGCTCAGCACTGAGTTTCACTCCACAGCGCTTCTCCCCTCTGCCGTCAGGGTAGTGGGCACTGAGATGGAAGCTGAGAGAGAGACCTTCCCTAGCTGCCAGGTAGCACAAGCTGCCAACCTGCCCACTTACAGCTCCATGCTGTAATACAGTGTGCTGAAACACTGCCCATCGTCTGACCAAACAGAACTCATTTTAGAAAAGCCAACTGGGATTTTCTTAGCTTGCTTTACCTGTTGGAGGTCATGCTGACAGTCATCTGCTGAGGGACAATTCAGCGGGGAAGTGGGAGCTCAGCAGAGACTAACACTCAGAGAGGCTGTTAGTTTGGGGAGGGGGAAGGAATTTTCCACTGGTGTGGGTTTTTTGTTGGGTTGGTTTGGTTTGGTTTGGTTTTTAACCAGGGGATATTTTCTTGATGGCATTGTTGCTGGTGCTTTTTTCATCAACTTTTTGTGGTTTCCCCTGCCTTTTTTGGAGTGTGGTCTCATTCCTTTCCATTTTTTTCTGGCAGTTTATTTGGATTTTTTTCTTTCTCCCTTTTTCTTCTTATCTTTTTTTTTTTTTCCCCCCCCATCTGTAATTTGAGGGACGGTGTCCCTAATTTATAGGGGGGGGTCCCTACAGCAATGTATCCCTGCTATAGGTCTGGCAAAAGCTTAAACTCTGCTGACCCATTTTTTTAAAGGAGATAAAAGATGGGGCTTCAGCAGCATATACAGCTCATACGGGAATGAATTTCACACTCTAACGCGACTATAACGCTGATGGTGAATGGAATCTGTGTGTGGTCTGCACGTTGTTCGACAGCACCCAAAGCCCCCAGAGCAAACAATGCTCACGGCTTTCAGATGCTGACTGCTGTTGTTGCTAAGCACAAAGCTCTGTGACTGTAACTTGACTGTGATTGCATGCCGGAAGAATGTTGCACAGATGACTTCATGAAACAAAATTAAGAGTCATAAGAAAGGACATTGCCACAGCTCTGGCGTAATTAGGAACCATCATCATCAAATACAGGAAATTGGCACATCTGCTTTTTCAGGCTGTTGATCCAACAGTGGCTCGTGTGCACTGTCAGGGGGAGTCCTGCTGCAGCTCGCTAGCCCAGCAAAGCTGTCTTTGCATAAATATTTACATAATTTCCCCCAACCAGCGGTATAAGCAATTTTTTAGCATTTACCTTCCAATTCTTATTTTCTCTTCCCCTCCTAGGCCTAGGAAGAAAAAAAATTGACTTCACGGTGTAATATTTTCTCCTTTCCTGCTCCAAAGAGGTGAGGCTCTTAGTTAAACATTAGTTAAACATTAGTTAGCTCTTAGATAAACATTAGTCACTTTTTAACCAGTATAACCCAAAATAGAACAAAAGTTACATTTCTGTTCAGATGCATTCTAGGAGGGGTTTGATCCTTTTCCTCCTAGAGTCAACAATAAAACTCATGAACTGGGTGGCTGCAGGATCAAGACCTGTTTTGTACCTGCTTATGTTTTTGTTTTTGTTTTTTTTCTTCACATACCTACTCACAGAAGTGTTGCCCTTATTATGGGATGCACTGTTCTTCAGGGAGAGTTCCTGCCTACTTCATTCCCCCATCTCCTCTAGTTGTGTCGTTGTTTCCTGAGAAGACCAAAAAGGGTCACTACAACTCTAGAGTTGTGCTAAAATCCCAACCTAAGTTATCCCTCAGTGCTGCTCTGAGCCAGCAGCAGCTTCCAGGGCAGAGTGGGAGTTTGATGTTTTCTACAATGCTTTATTTACTCTCCCGGGCCAAGATGGCTTTATTTTTATTCTGTGATGGTTTGCACCAGGACAGCACACCCTTCCTCCTCTGTTTTCTTTCCCTCTGCTCACCTGAGTGTAGTGGAAACAAACAGCTCTTGAAAAAGCAGAAAAAACCAGCTCTGTGCCCCTTGCAGGGAAGCAGCCAGCAGATAAACACACCCAAAAAAAGAGGGAACTTTCACCACCTTTGCTGAGACCAGGAATGAGTACCAATTATTATACCTGGCTCTTCTGGGCAACTAATGGTCCAATGTGTACGTATTAGTGACATCACTCTGCATTCTTACATTTATAGCTTCTCTCATCCAAGATATTGCTAATATTTAGGTTTTCCAGCTTCTGGAGTTGCGAGGGTTTTTTTCCCCGTGTTTTAGTGTGTATTTTCAGCAGGTATCACAATTTTTTTAATTATGTTGGAAAAGAACGACTATTCAGGAATTCCAAGCTTGCATAATTCCCATATTTGTCTAGGCAGATATTTTCCATCTGGATGATACACGCAACACACACTAACATGAGAGTTCCTGTGTTACTTAATGCTATCCTTTTTATTTATTCATTTATGCACTAAGTTACAGAATGAGCATAGACCACTAGGCTACCTCAGTAAAGGGGAAAAGGGATTTGTTTGGCTAATCCTCTATGAGGCAGCTCCTCATTGACTACTACATATTGTATAACTCCCGGAGTCACATTGGTTTCTCTTTCCTTTTGCAAATCGTGAGACTTCCATGTGTTGTTTATATCCTGTGATGGGAGCAGAAAAATATTTTGCTATGAGCTGCCTTGTGTCAAATTCTGTTTTAAGCTGGAACAGCTTGAGGGTTCACATCAGCATCAGCCCTGTCCTTCGGTTCATACAGCTCGGAGTGACTCAAAGCACTTGGTCATCAGCACCTGCCACCATGTTACCAGCAGCCGTCGTTTCGGAGCTGGAAGGCAGCGTGCTGTGCTCTCAGCAGGCTTTGCTGGAGCTGTGAAAAGGACCAGGGTGCCTTCAGCTCTCCCATTTCACTCTGCTCCTGTAGCCTGTGGCAGAATGACAAATCCAGATTTTAATATTTAATTGATCAGGACTGCAGCCGCACTCAGATACACAAGTTCAATTTTTCCCAGACAAAATTTTGGCCATCCTGGAGCATTCTGTAGAAAGCAGCCTGTCTCACATTTGTTGCACAGCTGTTGAATTGAATTTAATGAGCAACAAAGACCTTCTGACCCTTTGTAGTCTACAGAAACGGCAGCCCATGTGGTCACTGATCCACTGTTTGACTTGTTAAGCCCAATGGTCCTTTCTCCTCCTGCTGAGGTGTGCTGGTTTGGGCTGGGATAGAGCTAGTTTTTTTCATAGTAGCTAGTATGGGGCTGTGTTTTGGATTTGTGCTGGAAACAGTGGTGATAATGCAGAGATGTTTTTGTCATTGCCAAGGAGGGCTGACACAGAGCCGAGGCCTTTTCTGCTCCTCACCCCACCCCACCAGTGAGGAGGCTGGGGGTGCACAGCTGGGACAGCTGACCCCAACTGACCCAAGGGATATCCTGTATCATGTGATGTTGACATGAGGCGCAGCATATAAAGCTGAGAGAAGATGGGGAGGGGGGGGGGGGGGCATTCACAGAGATGGTGTTTGTCTTCCCAAGTAAGTGTTAAACGCGATGAAGCCCTGTTTTCCTGGAGATGGCTGAACACCTGCCTGTGATGGGAAGCAGTGAATGAATTCCTTGTTTTGCTCTGTTTGCACGTGCGGCTTTTGCTTTACCTATTAAATTGTCTTTACCTGAACCCACGAGTTTTCTCACTTCTACTCTTCCAATTCTCTCCCCCATCCCACTGGAGGGGAGTGAGCGAGGGGCCATGTGGCACTTAGTTGCTGATGGGGTTAAACATGAGGTCACCTCACCACAATAAAATATTTCTTACTGCCAAGCACCATCTTTCTGCTGCAGGATTAACAAGCATTCAAGGGCAAGGCCAGGCTTACAGCCGGGTTATGCTGAAGTCACAAGCTGATTTTTTGCTCCAAATACTTACTTCTGAAATACACCGAGTTTGTTTTGGCACAAATGCAGTTCTTCTAAGGTCTTCCCAACCAGCCTGGACCAAAAAGAAGCTATGAGTGTGTGGATCTTGAGGGACAACATGTGGGGAAATAGTCTGCAAGTGCTGAAGAAAAAGATTATATATGTATGTATAATCCCATACATGTTTTAAACTGTACTCTTTACTGCTTGGCAGTAAACATGTTCATCTGTTCATCGGCCTTCCCCATGAAAACTTCTTCTATTGCTGCATTATTTTTAAGCTGTTTCTATGAGTTCTGCTTTAAATGACCATGGATTGCCCTGCTCTAGAATAACTAACACCTTCTTTCCATTATCTGTATTTACTGCACGCAGAAGAAAATGATCCTCAGAAGAAGTACAAATACTCTTTTTCTGCCTTGTCATTCTGTCATAACCAAATTATGACAGTTTAGTATCAGGTGAGAAGCTCCAAAACCAAAAAAAAGCCCCTGCCATCTGAGTTGTTGTTGTCTGTTCATTTATCCAAGTACATAAATACAGCATAGCCCGAAATCTTATGGTGTATATTGTAGCCTGCCAGGCTCAAACTGACCACTTTCCAAAGATGAGAAATGCCGTGCAGCTACGAGATGCTGATATAAAGCATTAAAGTGCTTGCTTTAGTAGACTGGTCGTCCAAAGACAGGACATGCATAACCCTCAGGTCCTGCAATGTCAGGAGAATGGATTCATCACTGCAAGTCTCTTCCTGAGGTGTGGAGATCATCTGAGTTATGTGTCAATGGGACAAATAGTGCCAGATCCACCTGTCTTTCCCCAGATTGAACAGTGGACAGACATTAAACAAACCCCTATCATTGCCAAGAGGTAGGAAAAGTCTGAAAGGGACCAGTTGTCATCGGGAACTTCAAGAAATTCTAGATACACCATGTTTTGGGAGACATTTCTTTTACATAGCCTCTCCAAGTGCTGTCAGCTTTACATGTACCAAGCACACCTGAGGACAGCTTCTCCCTGGTTCCTCTGTTTTCCCTGCTGTCCCTGCTGCTGATAAATATCATGGCACAGAAAAAGAGTGTACAGGAGGCCCTTATGTGAGTGAGCTCCACTCAAGACTGACGAGACAGTGACAGAGGGAAAGGTGTTGTTACACCATACATGGAGCCAATGCACAGAGCCAACAGAAGACTCACATGGTGTCAACACAGAGATTTGCAGCTGGCCTTGGTCCCTTGGTACAGGCAAGAGCTTGAGGAATCCCCTCCTCTGCTGCAACATGTTCTTTTTCTCTACCCTGGCAAGCTACCCAAACCCCATTTAACTCCTTGGATGTAAGCAAGTATCTCCATGGGCACTGGAGGGAGCAGGACGAGGGTCCAAGTTAAGTAATGTCTTGCAGCGTTGCTCTGCACAGCTCTGTGAATCTGTTTTTCTGATGGTTTTGTATATAAACAGTCGTCAGGGCAGCCACATCTGCCTGGTTTGCACTTCCTGTGTTGGTGTGTGCATAGTGAAAAATGCCTGTCTTGGGGGGTTGGGCTCAGCAGTTTAAGTTTTACTCAATGCCGTGGCAGGAGAAGAGGAAGGGAAAGAAGCAGTGAGCCACAGTTGTCTCATCAGTTCTGAGAACTGGGGAAGGAGGCCCCCGGGCCCTCGTGTGAATGAAGCCAAACGTGTAAATAGCCAGGAGCTACTGCCCCAAACTCTGTGCTCTTCTCCCTCTCATCTAACCGTTCTAGCAAAATAGGCTTGATTTATCTGCTACTTCAGCAAAAACCACAGACTAAAAGAGGAATTTACACCCTTGGAAAGAAGAAAAGAGCAAACTCTCGCTACCACAGATCTCCAACTGGCAGGGATAGCTTGTTCCAAACACAGCTGGTTGCATGCACTTGAAGTAAAATTTACAACATCTGGATAACATGACATGCACTCCCAGGCAAGGCAAGCACTCCTAGGGCTCAGTGCAGCCTGTTTTAGAAATCCTCAGAAAGCCTGACCTGCCATATCGTGCGCCTCTGCAGAGAGAGGGAGAGGCCGGCACTGCACAGTGTTTGAGATGTAACGGATTATCAGCCTTTGCTTTTGTTGGGTCTTTGTCAAAGCAGAGGATGCTCAGTCCTTAATCTACTGTTTCCTGCATCCACGGGGACTGTAAAATACTGCTTGCTTACCTTTTAGCCTTGCTAGCTCAAAGACATTAAGAACTTCATGAGCCAGATCTTTGGCTGACATAAATCACTGCTGGTCCATGGACTTTTCTGAAATTTCCATCTTGCATCATACCGAGGCTTGGCTTGGCATTGGATCAGCACGGAGAAGGCATTCTGACATGGATGTGTTGGGTCAGAGCACCGTGCCCGCAGGAAACCATCCAAAGACAGCAGGAAATGGGATGAAATGAAAGATCTCGAGCAGGCCACCTTTGACTATAACTTTCCCAGCTCCTCTGGAAGAGGCTTAAGATCCTTTTTGGAGCAGGTGATGTGTCTGATTCAGCTACATGGCCTGTGCGAGCCACATGATCCTTGTTAGGTCATTGCCTTGGTTAAAAAACCAATTCTGTCATGTTTGTGCAGCTGAAACTTCCCATCACTGGTAGACTAAAGTTTGCAGATACGGTATAGGTCAGGACTGAATTCTAAGTGCATGTAATTTTGTGTATTTATTTCACATACTTCATATTTGTAAAGCTTTTTTCAGTCATCCCATTCCAACTTCCCAACAGAGACACTTCATCTGTTTTATTTGCACTGAGAGCAAACTGAAATGATATAGAAAGGAAAAAAAAATTATATATTTTCTAATACCAGTATATATTCAAGATTAAATTTGTTCAGGGCTTAATCTATGACACATGATTGCACACGGGGCATGATGACAGCACTCTGTAATCCTCAAGTTGTTCTTTCTATAAGAAATAGTACTTGTTTAAAGACTAAGGTTGTGCAAAAAGCTGCAGCAGGGAAAACAAATTATTTGTTTGATCTGACAGTAGTGGTACTGCATTGTGACCCAATTTAACAAGAAAATACTTGAAAATTCTGCATGGCATCCTGTCATTCCAACAAGCAATTCGGCATGGGAAAGCTGTCTATTAGAAGTGACAAGGAGAAGATGGATGTTAAAGATACCAACTTTGCCAACTTACCGCCGGTGTGACTGATGCAGGATTCTTCTTATATTTTATCATGCATGAACAAGAAAGATGTTGACTGAGAGATGGAGGCTCTGTAAAGATAACAAATATCAGCCCCCCGCCCCCTGTGTATTTTTCTTACCTATCAATGACGCTCAAGCTGCCTGGACCCTCCTGAGCAGTATGCCAGTGTTTACATCCACAGTAAACCAGCATTATAGAAGCTTGCAGTAAGCCATGCTTTTTGAATAACCACATATGGGAAAATAACGGAAAACTGGCGAGGAGGATTGCAAACACTCTCAAGTGACTTGCAGCTGGGGTGTCAAAACCCAGATACATCGTACTAATTGTTGATCAGCCTTGTGTGCTGGACAAGTAGCATGTCTGCGTCTAGATAACATATGCCTGTGGTAGACTCAGAGGCACCCTGTTGAACACGCTTGAGATTCCTGCAGGACTTCCTGTGGGAAAGACCAAAGCACACTGGTAAACTACACCTGCCTGCACCCCTGATATACAGGCAAAAGCTGCAGGTTTCATGATCTGGGCTCCACAGTGCCTGTGTCGCCACTTGTGTGCCTCTGCCCAGGTGCTGCTTCAGGGGTCCCCCAGTTGGCGAAGTAACAAAAATAAATTCACTCTGCATTTCATCCGTGGTTTTGTGGATGTTCTTGTATCTGCCTGCGCCAGCTCACATGCCACATCGTATCAGTTCTTGCCAGAGAGAAATACAATGTTTCTCCTTTAAACTTTTCTTCAATAACCCCTCCTGAGTCAAAGATTTGATTCACCTCCTGGTACAAAAGGACACCGGCTGTGAGGCGTGGCATCGTGGTTTGGTGGGTGGAGTGCTAGTTGTGCCGCCAGATGTACGTACTTATTATATAAACCACAAGAGGTTGGTCCCCCACGTTCTCTCTCACCTGTGTTCCTCATGCGTCAGGCCTGCTGCAGCACTCGGGGGTCGGGCCCTGCAACGCCTACGCTGAGAGCGTTTCGCGCAGGGAGGGTGCTAAAGCACCCATACTGTTGTGTAATGCCAGCAGGGTGTCTAGCAGGATGAGGAACTCATCAAATTAAACCCAGGCAACAGAGCAGTTACTGTGAAAAGGGAAATATAAATAAGTTGGTCAAGCTAAGAAATGAGATAGTGACTATGAGAAAAATAAAAAGAGCAGCTTGGGAACAAATGGTAGGGTTCCAGGTAATATCCTCCATACAGCCCCGTAAAACACGGATTTAATAAAAGCCACAAGGCATGGCAGCTTACTGCCAGTCACAAACTCATACTGACTCATGAATAATTTATTTGGCAGATGAGGGGGGAAATCAGTAATTTCTGGGGGACTTTGGCCTTGGTAAATTGCTTACTCTCTGACCACTTCTATTGCAAACAGGAACTGTCAAATACTAAAGGAAATGTGAGAGTTTTTTTGTTTGGTTTTTGTTTTGTTTTGTTTTTTTGTTATAGGCACGAGGTACCTCTGAACAATGTTTTATCTTTCCACAGTTGGACAGCCTTATTGACTCATTGCTCCTGTGATTGATATTATGATGGGTGACAGGCTTTTCAGAGCTCTAGCACATTACTTTGCTAGTAAAATGTAACTTAACACATTACGAGAATGAATCTTGAGTCTGGTCCTAATTTGAAGTCTCTTGAGGTCTCTGGTGCTCAAGAGCCCTGTGTCTCAAGCTTCCACGCATCGCAGCTGTGAATGCAGGCCACTGTAAATTAAAGCTGCTCAAAGTAGCTGCTATTAAAACAAAGTGCTGTGCACATAAATGGTGAAAAAAAGAATAACCACTTTTATTTCAAGTCCTCTTAATTGCTTGTCACATAGCACTTGTAGTGAAAACTACAGAAGGGAAACAAAGGAATAGAGGCTAGACATTTATTTTTAAAATGCAAGATAATTTTGGTTTATACAGCTTGTCATGACTAGAATTTTTCTTCACAGAAAATTCATGCATCTTCTTAGCCTTTGGATAATATTTTAAGATTATTAAGCATGTTTGAACTTCCTGTGAAAATCTGAAACCACAGATGGAAAAATCTGAAAGAGTATTCTTGCAGCATAAAATGACGCTTTCTACAGTGCCTCATGTTCACTGTGAAGGATCCAGCTTATGCTTCAAACCAAATGTCTGCTCTATATTTAGTTTTGCGAAGTCTATTGTAAATCAGTACATGTTGGTGGTTACCACGTGCACTGTCCCAGAGCAACAGTTTGGATCTATTGTAGCCAGTTTCTAACACAGAGAAAATGGCTAACACGCATGGCTGCAACATGGATTACAACAGCTTTTAGCTGGCTGCTGATTTAGAAAAATGTTCAGCATTCAGCACCCCTGGAAAAGAACCCCAAGATGAATGACAAACTGAAGAACTTGTGTGGTGGTGTGTTTTTTTTTTTGTTTGTTTGGTTTTTTTTAAGGAAAAAAGTATCCCAGGAGATTCCTGGTTAAATCTCAGAGGGGTAGTTGACGCTGACTTGACAGGTTGAGTATCAAATCCCAGCGAGAAAGCAGTTCAGAGGAATGTAAAGGGGAAGATGCCTGCCCTCCAGAAGTACGAAAAGCTTAGAGAGCCATGGGTTTTGTTTTAATTACGAGTTTTCATTGTTAGCGTGGAATAACATATTTCTAGCATGTTGCAATCAGTTTTGTCAGCTCTCACGGGCTTTTGAACTTCTCACAAGACCAGCTGAACCCAGGCAGGGCAGGGGATGTTTCTGCTCCCCCGGTGACCATACCACGGGTGGGCTTCATCCAGCTGCGGAGTCACGGCCCCGTGGGGCGGCACGGCAAGGCTTCGCACCTAAGAAAGTCAGCTCTCCACGTCTGTTTTCTAATCTCTGCCTCGAAAGCGGGGCTGGCCCTGCGGGAGAAGATAGCACAGAATCACATGGGAAGCAGCCGCTTCTGGACC
>KL261470.1:31387-45758 GCA_000699545.1 Podiceps cristatus | reverse complement strand
CCTCCTTAAAGCTCTGCCAGCTCTGTTCTGTCCCCCTTTTCCTGAGGACCGTTTCCCAGGGAGTCCTTCTGACTATCTCCTTGAAGAGCTGGAATTTTGCTTTCCTAAAATTCAGTGTCCTGACTATACTCTTTGTTATTCCCATTTCCCTAAGGAGCGTGAGATCCACCAGCACATGGTCGCTGCAGCCCAGGCTGCCTCCAACCTTGACGTCTCCAACAATCTCACTTGCATTAGTGACCACCAGGTCCAGTATCGCCTCCCCTCGGGTAGGGGTGTCTATTACCTGGCTTAAGAAGGTGTCCTCAATGCATTCGAGAAACCTGCTGGATTGCCTACAGCTTGCCATGTTGGTTTTTCAGAAGATGTCGGGGTGGTTGAAGTCCCCCAGCAGGACAAGAGCCTTTGAGTGTGAAGCCTCTTGGAGTTGGAGGAAGAAGGTTTTGTCAGTTGGCTTTTCCTGTATCTGGGGCAGCCTGTAGTAGACACCAACCATTTCTGGATCTTTATTGTAAAACTTTCACATTGCCCACTTGGCAGTTCAAAGCAGTTCTGTGAGACGCTGGGACAAAAACCCAAAATGTAGAAGTGGTGGAGTGACAGTTCTCAAAATCTTTCTGGCTTTCATCGGCAGCATGTACATCCTCAGCATGATCAAGACTGGTCTGGTTCAATGCACCTGTGGACTTGGGTGAAATGCAAGTTTTAGTTTCCTATTCACACCCAAGCTCACTACCATTTTGAGCTCTTTTTCACTGCAGAAACTATTGTGCTCAAAAGGAAAGTGGATGCCTGTTACATAATTCTCACAGGCTCTGGTTTGTTTCTTATAAGCAAAAGAGGTCACTTCTGTTCTTCAAATATTAACGAAACTGCTAATCGTACCTTGGAGACTGGATAAAGTTGAGCTGTTTGCTATGGTTCAGTCCCATGGTTTTGTTCTGTGCTTTAGCAGGGATCATGGCAGAATCATGTTTGTCATCATAACAGTGTTACAGGAAATAAAGAGAGGAAAACTATAGAGAGATTGGGTAGCTGGTGACGTCTTTGGGTTTTCAAATTTCCAAATATTTAAAAAAAACAATCTGTTTCTAATTCTTTCAGAACTTTCAACTGGATGCACTCACTATTAAAACTAATACAAATGCCAACTTGGCAAAATGCAGCATGATATAAATCTGTAGAGACGACCTCAGCAATACAATTTAAATGAAAACATGCTCCTTTTTTTTTTTTTTTTTCCTGATCAGATATTGCTGTCCATTTGAATGTATAACATTTGATTCAAATAGATTTTGTCAGAACTGGCAAAAAGAGCAATGAGTCTTTCCAACTCCAGATGCCAAAGAGCTTGATCCAGTGCTTAGTGATGTCATTTGGAGTCTTTAGGTTGACTTCAAGAGAGGTTGGAGGAACATCTTAATGTTCATTTTCTGTTAAGTAGCACCCACGGGTAGTGCAGAATATGACCGGGTGGGTTCAAAAGATACTGTAGAGCTAAGTAAACCTTTCTGTTACTAATTGCCTTGTCCCTCTTTCCTTCCCATACGTTCTTTTTTGTTCTACAAAACTACAATTTCCTAGTAATAACATTTATGATATTGGAAGAAACTAAGAGAAGTGTTTGGGAGTGGAGTGTTGGTGTGGGAGTAAGGTTAATCAGGAAGATCAAAATGTTTTCTTTGATACTTCCATGATAAAACTCTTTACGCTTTCAGGAAGGTTTTGTTGTGGGTTTTTAACTTCGAAGAGAGTGAGGATAGATTTGCCAAATGTAATTTTTTATTTCCTGGAATTTAACAAAATGTTTATTAGGTAAAGAATGTTTTTGGCAGGTTTTCATTTCAAGGAAAGAATTTATTTATTTTTTTAATTTGGAGCAAGCTGATCTTTGTTTTTGTGCTCTTTTTTCTTTGGACACTGAACTGGAAAAAGAACTCTTCATGGAGCACTATTTTTTAATACTTTATGAGCAAATGAAAACGTGATTTTTTGTTAAAAAAAAAAACAAACCTGATTAAAAAAGAGCCTGGTTCTTAATGAACATTTCAGTTTTTAAAATAAAAGATTATTTTAAAAATATTTCAGTCTAGGAATAAATTATTTTGACAGACAAGTAAATTGGTTCTTGGAAGTTTATGAGAGAGCCTCTTGGGATTTATGGCTGGACTTCTCCATCCTCCTAGTTCCTCTTCTTGGCTGAACTGTATATCCCATCATGCATTGCATATCCCATCATGCGCCATAATCTTCCCTGTTAAAAAATAAAGTTATTTTGCCTCAAAGGGGATGAAATCTGTCTCCAGACTGTAGCTTATGGAAAGTAACAAGGACCTATAGCAGATTCACAATGCTATGGAATTGTGTTGGATTTTTTCAATAAATAAACCAAACAAAACTACCTTTGTAAAGACTCACCTTTCTATCAAAACCAGTTTTGATGGAAACATCCTGTTATTTTTGGAGTGGTTGTTTATGTTCATTGCTGCTTCCACGGGAATGCTCAGACCACTCTATACAGGCATGTCTTCTTCTAGGAATGTTTTTTGATCTTCCTACTCTTTTTCTTATGAAAGTCTTGCTCTCTCTGTCAAGTATGGAAACAGAAATGTCACGTGACCTGTTAACATCAGGAATGACTGAAGAAGAGTGAAAAACAGGTGAAATGCATTGCTTGCAGGTAGGACACCAAATGAATCTCGTATTTGAAACAGTTCATAATGTTTAATGTATTTATTAAAATTGATGTTGGCTTCAATGTCCTTTTTGCAGAAGAAAACAAAAGGCTTAATTACCAGATTAATTACTGGCTGCAAGGAACTGCATACATTCCACACTGACTTCATTGTGCTCAAACAAGATGTTAGGTTAGATCAGAAACTATATTGAGTATTTTATTTCCAAGTGCCACCAAGTCACAATGGTTAAGGAAACCTTTCTCTCTACATATTGCATGAGATTTGACATGTATGGGTTTTGCAGGAATAGCTTAAGGATATTTAGTTTGCCAGTTCTGAGAGAGCACTCATGCATCTCAGTGTCCAAATGGAAGTCAAACATAGCACATTTTACTCGTCTCAAACAAACACCACTGGAGGTATTATGATGTTTTTAACATCTGTTTTTCCAGCAGAAAGTTGAAGGTAACAAAAGATGCTTAACCTACTGAGATTTTGGGGGTTTTGGCAGTCTCAAAATTACTCTTTATTTACTTATTTATGTTTAATTGCAGAGGAATTTTAGAACAAGGTTTTTGTCATTTTCGTTTGTTTGTTTTTTTTTTTTTTTTTTTTTTTTTCCCCAAAAAGTCTGTTTTTAAAACCCAATTAGTCATAAGTCAAATTCTTTGATCTTTAAATTTGCAGATGGCTTTTTTATGCTCAGACTAGCTCTGGAGCTGTACTTTTTTTGTTTCATTGTACTGTAATTTTCTGGATGATTCAAAATGCTGGTGCCTACATGAAGTTGCCATTTTGAGCTCAGTGTTAGAGGGAGCACAAATTTCTAACCAGTGTAAAAATAATTTCATATTGAAGAAGAATGCTGACTATGCCATCTTTTCTTATGAGGGAAATTAAAAAGAAAAATCAGTCCTGTAATACTGAATAATATTTTTTGTGATTTCTTGGGAGTCCAAAAGCTGAAAAATATGTTAGTGAAGGATGAATACTGTGTATCTGAGAAGCAGAGAAGGGGCTTGCTACCAGTTGCATGTGAAGTCGTATACAACCAATGCTGAAGAACTGGGTTTGGCTGTATCCTTCTCTCAGACAATAATTTCCCCAGCAGAAAAATCCTCTGTCTGCAATATCAGTTAACTTTTAGGTAGAAACAAAAATTCTGATACTTTTTTGTTCCAACTTGTGTGGACTGAGAGAGGAGGAGGAGGATGTGTAAAGGTCCTCTTGGTGTATCTAATTTTTAGGAGGTTTACTCTGGCTTTGTGAATAAACTGAAGTCTG
This sequence comes from Podiceps cristatus, assembly GCA_000699545.1. Classification (NCBI taxonomy): domain Eukaryota; kingdom Metazoa; phylum Chordata; class Aves; order Podicipediformes; family Podicipedidae; genus Podiceps; species Podiceps cristatus. The sequence goes on along the minus strand of KL261470.1, from coordinate 41,796 downwards.
GAGCCTCTAGCTGTGTTTCACATTGTGATTAGAATTAGGTGGGAGAGGATCATCTTTTCAGCATGAAGACTGGAGATGAAAGCAAGCATGTTTTCATTTTTTCTTCCAACATACTTTTTGCTAACCAAATCAGTCCCAATCTTCATTTTAAAAAATGCAAATATTTTTATGAAAATCTTTTCTTAAAAAAAAGCTGTCTCCCATGAGGGAAACTATCCAGAAGAAGCTTGACTAGTTCTATTCATAATGTGGTTGAATCCTTTAAGGAATATTTCAAAGCCACATAGTTGGAAGGTGAGAGGGTCTCAGCTCATACCTGAGCAACATTTTGCCACTCATCAATTATGTTTATAAATTGTACTGTTTAATTACTAAATGAGGTAGTATATGAAGTAGTTCCTGAAAGCCTGAAACAAATGCTCATATTTAATTCCGGTGATAGTTTCTACTCCCAAGAATATTCTATTATGCATATTGTTTATTGTAATTAACCCTCATGCAGGTAAAAAAAAAATGTATTTTCCCTTTATTCCAAACTGATATTGGATTTCAGGCAATTTTATATGTCTAAGTATATTTATTCATATATATGTGTGTGTGTTTGCATGTATGTATGTATGTATGTGTGTGTGTTTTAAATAAAATATTAAGCTGATAGAAAATAGTGGCAAGATTTTAGCCTGAATGTGAGATCCCAGAATAGCAAACCAGGTGTTTCTGAATATTTCTGGCAATAACTGTGCATAAGAGAGATTGATTGCAATGAGGAAACATATTGTACTTTCAATTTTACAGGGCTTATATAAAATATGAGGGAAAAGGGATTTTTAAAGTTATAAAAGCTATTTTGCCTGCATCTTATCAAAGTAAGGGGAATGGTAACATCCAAAGACACATGTGTAAATGCTTCTACAACATTTATTTCAATTGTCATGCAATGAAATAACTCTTGCACAATAGCATTTGCTCTCCATGCCAACATGCTGCACTTCAAGGCAAAAGATTTATAATCCCACAGGTATTCTGTTTTAACTAAGTGTTATACAGAGCTCATTTTATGGCCTAATATTCTGAGTTAAACTTGGATAACCACCTTTTCTTTGCTTTGAATGTTCTTTGTCTGAATATTACTCCTCAGCATTATGGGTTCAGTACTCAACTTGTTGAGTTCAGGCCTTTTCAGATCCGGCACTGGCGCAGAGCCACCCCTCAATGCAAATTAGAATAGCTACAGGGCTGCTTTATCTTGTGCCAGTTGGAAGGGCTCCTGCAGGACAACTCGTACAGTACCGGCTTCTCAGTGTGCAGCACATTTTGCCATGACTCCACTTGCTTTGGAGTCTTCTGCTGAGTTAGGGAGAGCTCTGTGCTCACTGACATGGCAACAACTGCCAATTCAGGCAACTCAAAATCCACATTCCCCAAAAGGATGCTACTGTCAGGTATTGATGTACTGCTGGGTTTTTCACAGTGTGCACTGCAAAAACATGTTCTGCTGGTGAAAAATGCCATTGAGCATATCTGCTTGTGGCACTCGGGAAAATTGTACTCTTATCTTAGCATCATGGAATCTCAGTTTTCATTTACTCTCTAGTGCAACAAGTTGCTGCTACTGCTAATCTTTTAATGAAACATCAAGGTTCATAATTCTCACTGCATCCTCAGGCAACATGGAAACTGAATAGGGTACAGATCAGATCTTACAGACGTGTTTCTTTTTGAATGCTGTGGGCTCCCGAACAAGGAAAAAAAATAATGTTGATGCTATACTGGTTTTGTTCTGGATAAATTTAATTTTTGTTTTCATCTTTGTGAAAATTCAGATCTTTTAAATTTTGGCTGAAGCCTTCAGAGTTTAAAATATTATCGGGGTACCTCACAGGAACTGCAGTAAGGCCAGACTACTTGGTTGACTTGCATCTCTGAAAATCGGCACACTTTGTCTCCGTTTTCTTTCCTTCTATGCAAAGCTTAGATCTTTAGCAGGTGTAAACTGGTACCTTTCAGATAGGGTCAGCAAAGCTAGGCAAATTTACAACTGCAGATCTATCTGACAACTTGCTCCCTACTGTAACTTTTTCAGTTCTGTGGGGGCATTAATTGCTTTTAACAGAAACCTAAGCTTAGAAGTAAAGAGCAAATCATTTGGTTGTTTATTTGCTGAACTGAAGGCTTTGGGCAGTAGCTTAGCAATGAAGGTCCACTGCAGCAACAGTTTCATTTCTTACTTCTCTTACGTGGAGCAGTTACATATTTTTTCCTGATCTAAACATTAATGAAAATGTCTGACTTCAGTAATGAATTAGTTCTTACCAGTGGGTCTAAAAAGCTTTTTCATCATACAGTTGCATTACTATTATAATGCTGCAAATTATGGGCTGTTCAAAGCTGTTGTGACTTGTGTATGTCCCAGTAGTCTGTGTTCTGCAATATAATTATGATGGCACCAGAAAACTACATAACTAGGAATTTCAGAGAGCCTTCCCAAGCTGCATGTCCTGCTGCTCCTTAAATTGTGCCTACAACCTCCTGGTTCCTCTTGGCAAAGGCCAAACAATTAAGCCAGCATAGTCCTTATCACTTGTCTTTGCTGTAATTTCTTTGTTTTCATGCACACAGATTTCTTCCTCTTCTTGCTTGCTTTTTCATTGACCACATACACCATGTCTACAATTTTTGCTGGCTGCACAGAGAAATGCATATGGTTCCCATTTTTGCAAAATATTACTTTAAAGCATTTTGCAAATGAGTAGACGGGGGAGGGATTGATGTCAAATCTAAACGGCTGTTTGAAAAACTTAAACAATTTATGTCAATGGTACAGCTGGACAGGGAGATGGTTTTAAAATAAGAAGGTGCTGTTGGAAGGACCAATCAAAACAATTTATATCATCTTTTCATTAGTTTTTATAATGCTGATTGATAGGGAATACATGTTAATAGACTATGGGGATTCAGGATACCTGGGTTTAACAGATCATTTCACTTTCTTGTGACCCTGTGAAGCTGAAATGAGATTTCAGTGTGGGAAGGAAATATTTATGGCAGAATAAACAGCGTAGGATGACTGCATGTTAAAAACCAGACTGTCATGTCCACATCTAAAATAGGGTCATAGCTATCTTTATATGACTGTGGATTTTATTACAGAAATAAATTTTCTCCTTCCTTTTATGTTCAGGAAAGTAGCTAGCTCAGTTATTAAAATCATTTATTTACCTGCACAACAGGTATATCGTGCCACAAGCAAGTAAATATGCTTCAGTTGCCTTGAAAATACACACCATCATGACCTCCCAGGGAGCATTTGGAAACATCAGGAAGACTCAAATTTAAATTGATTTCAGTTTCAAACCATGACTGCAGATTTTCTTAAGGAGACCCCTCTTCTTACAGGCTGATCCCTCTCTGTTTTTAGGAAAGAAGAAAAACCCATGTCTTCAGTGCAATGTTTGTGTGAAGCCTATTGTGACACCTAAAAATTTGCAATCAGATTTCTAAAAATATTTTTGCCCAAGTAGCCATCCCCAGTCCAAAGTACTGGGAAGGAAACCTTCTGTGATGAGACTTCTTCCCTCAACCACTGGTGAAGTAGGACTCCCCTTCTTGATGGGTCAGTGGCTGGACACAGTAGTAGATTTAGTCTAAGAGACACAGAAAAAAAAAAGTATTCTGCAGCTAGCAGGAGGAGGAAAACATACAACTCCTCCTGGGTTGTTCATGGCACTGCACTCGGAACTTCAGGCTTTGGTTTCAACATTACAAGTGTTCACTGTGCATAAAGTCTGAGTGGAGACATTGTTGCCTGCAAGTTCCCCAGACAGGCAGAGCTGTCTTTTGCAGGTGCAAAATAGCCTCAAAGAAATCGAAAAGCACTGTGTGTGGGGTAAGGTCAATAGCAAAGTCTTCCCCTAGGTGAGAGGTTCTACAGAGGCAAGTTTTGATTTCATTGCATCACCAGAAATCAAGTGCTCCCCTGAAGTCAGTGGGACCAGGTTCTCTTCTTACTGAGGGACTGGAATTCAATCCCAACTGTTCCTGATTTGTTGATGGTGAAGTAGTCGCACCACCACATTGGGGGAGGCTGTTGTGAGCTCCATCTCCATGAATGCCAGCAAGGCTTGCTGTTGAAGAAGGGTTTTCCAGCATACTAGGTGCAGGATTCACATCTTTCCTAGCCTCCTTTCCAAATAAATAGTGTTAGGATTAGAGCTGTCTCCTAGCCTCTTCTGAAATCCTAGGCATCTTTTCCACCTCATTTAGATAGAAACAAGGATGAACTATGTATTTTTCTCACTCTTGCATTAGGGTGGCTCTCAAGACTTAGTCCTTATTTGGTTGCGTAAAGCTAGAAGTATAAATACTACTTTCTATGCATGTGTGTGTGTGTGTGCACGCACATGATGTGGGAAAGGTTTTCCTTACTACTGCCAGGAGATGTAAACCAAGGTGTATTACCCATGGCCTGCTACAGATGAAAGCAGAAGACAGAAGCTGTGAACTTCCATGTAGAAAGTAGATGGCAGATACACATTACCAATGGTTAGTTTTGATCTAAGCAGTAGAATTATAATGCAAATTTCAAACCCTCAGCCTTTTAGTGCAATTGTGGTGGGTTTTTTTGGTTTGTTTTTTGTTTTTTGTTTTTTGTATTTTTTTTTAATTAGATGTGGTTACTGCAGGATCCCTGAAGAGTGGTTTGTTTTGACCTGCCTCTGTGTGGGTACAATACCTGTGCAAAAAGCAACAGAAAGTAAAGTCAAAGACAGCTCAAAAGCTGTAGAAACACAGCTTTAAATGATCCTTTCCTATCCTTCTACATTCTGGAGAAATTACTCAATGGCCTCAAAGGTATGCCAATGTAGTGCATGACAAACATACCAGTGGACAACATAATTACATTTGATGGTAGTTAAATCAATGAGCATTCGCTAAAGAATGCGAAGGATTAGTAGCAGCAGTGAGCCCTTCCAAAAAGACAAGCACACATCAGGAGAGCTTTCATCACTGCACAGATTAAAGAAATCAAATTTCACTACTTTTTGTTAATTGTTTTTCCATAATAAACAAAATGCTCAGGAGGTGGGTCAGGAGGGCTGTTGCAGTCCATTTTCTGCATTTGTATACACACCATGAATCTGAGGAAAGCAAAGTAGCTCTTAAAATTAATTACCACTTACTAATATTTCATAAAATTAAATGAAAGCAGATTAACTAATGGAAGGGAAGCTATTTAAAGATTTACTGCAACTGCCATGTCTATGGAGACTAAACTGTGACCACCAAATCCAAATTCTTCCTTCACGTCTTTTGTTAGACAGGAAATATTGTTAGCTAGTGTAAATCAAAAGTGGCTTTTTCAGCTTCACCGAAACATCCACTGCCATTTCACATAAGCTACTGATATGACCTAGTATTCTCTTCAAAGCTCAGATGATGCACTAATTACAGATGAGTGACAACTGAACAAGCCAACTGCAAGCCCACTATGTGAAATACTGAAATACACAGACAGTGAATGTGTTTTGTCAGCATTTTTTGCATAAAGAAAAATATTTTTGGAAGCAGCCCCAGAATCAACAAGGGAGTCACCTAGGTTGTCTTCTTGCAACCCACCACATTAGTTCAAAGGTGAAGAAGAAAGTTCTTCTCTCCCTGGTCGCCACCTCAAAGCACATGTATCCTTCATCCCTGTCCCACATAATTGTAGTTGTAATGGGACTACATGCTCCTTTTACTCTGAGCTGAACATCTGGTACCCAATTACAATATCAACTGGTACATGGTCAGTGATCCCAGCATGCTGTTTGCTTGAATGCCCTGAATCTGAGGAGGTAACTCTGGTTGATCTCCATGTGGGATGCAGCCTGCAGCTTGCGAGCTCTCCGAGTTGTGTGGTCTTTCTTTGCTGAGTCAGTTAGATCCCGAAAAGCAGCTGCTACACCCAAATTCACATAGGGAGCCGCTGTCTGGAGTTAGCTAGGTGCTTTTATTAGCACAGTACCTGTCAAAAGCAGAGCAGCACTTGTAGACATTCATTTCTGTTATCTATGATGAGAGGTACAGCCTGTAGGTTTAAAAGAGTATCTTTCCCTGTTTTTGCTGGCTGCCTCATAGCCCCAGTCAGTGTCCTGGTGTCCAGGGGGAAGGTTTGCTTTTGGATTTGTTTCGAATATGTTTTCACTTGCTCCAGTGTATTTGTTTTAGCCCAGCTCAGGAACATTCTGAACATAATCTTGTTTGCTCTTCTGCTCCCTGAGGACTCTGGAGAGGCTGACTCAAAATCAAGTGAGATAATGTAAGGATACCACCCCCTTCCTTTTTTTTTTTTTTTTTTTTTTTTTTTTTTTTTTTTTTTTCTGGGCTCTCTTTTGGGTTTGGTTTTATTTTGCTGAAAAATGATTGCTCTGCAAAAGAAGCAGGTTGAAAACATTGTTGAGTGAAGCCTTCTATTTATGGAACTGGTAGAGTATGATGATAAAAGTGTCTCTTCCTGAGCACCTTTTGGGATCTAGAGACTGATGATGACTGGAGGGCCTTATATCTCGATGTCTTTCCAATGTGTGGGTACCATGGCATGTGTACAGATAGGTGAACTACGTTTGAAGAATTAAGTGGGAGTTACAAAATGGCAAAATACAAGAAGAATGATCTCAACTTCCCTACCTCAGATGAGACAGATTTGTGGCTGGTGAACGTCAGTCTGCCTCCATTGGAACAACAGCAGTGAAACGGTAGAAACAGCATTGCCACCTCTAAGGAACTCCAGGGGAAAATTTTGTCTGGAGCTGGAAACTACGTAGTAGTAACATGTAAAGCTAAGGTCTTGAGGATTTCATCCTCTCCTAGGAAAAATACATTGTAATTAGTTGCCTAGCCTTTTATCATGTTCTGATGGTGGAGATGGAGATTGAAGCTTTCATACCTCTCCACCTCTCTCACTATTTACCTAGTAACACATGCAGGAAGAGAAGAAGAAAGCATTAAGAGGCAGCATTTTACCTTGCTGTAACAGTTGTCCTGAAAAGTTCCCAGTCACAGATATATGCTCTCACTCACAAAATTTGTTGTTAGAGTAAGCAAAACTCACCGCAACGTGTGCAGACATTAGGCTCACTTGGATGCACAGGAATGTAGTGATGTTAGGAAGCATGAATGTAAAAAGCTAAAAAGAGACAGGCTCAAGCTCTGACACTTGGGGTTTTTTTGTTCTGTTCAGGAAACATAACTGATATTTCCAGGCCCCTGAAGTGAGAGGCACTGCAGGTCCATCATCCCTCCCAAAAGCCACCTCCATGTCCCAGGTGACCTGCTTTGTTTTCCCTTCAGTGACAGAGCCACGGTCAGGCTCCGGCACTGTTTCACTGGACTGCAAAGCAAACGCCTTGTAGAAAAGTTAAGCTTGGAAACTGGAGGCAACAGTAAATGTAGATGTAAGACTCAGGACAAGTCTGAGGAAATAGTTGTCCAGAAAAGTCACCTAATCCAGTGGAAACCAAACAAGTGGAAACCAAACAAGCATGCAGAGCTCTTTTCTGGAAAGACAGGGGTTGAAAACAGAAAAACACAGAAAGCTGACTTTATGGTCATCCAAAGGAATGGTGGATGTATGCTGGGTTGGGTGTTTTTACCTAATCTAAATGTCTGCCTTTTGAAAAGATCCGCCCCTCCCCCCCCCATAAGTGCGAGCATATTGCATCCTGTTAGGCTCTTAAACATTTGCATTTCACTCTTTATGTTAAGATTGTTTGGAAACTACATTGTTTAACTTTTGGATTGTTCAATAAAGAAAGCAAGCCATGAAAATCATAAAATCATTAGAGCTTGTCCCTCAGCTGACCACACAAGGCTGTCCTCACAGGAAAGATGACAGCATAACAGTTCTTAGTTGCAACTAACAAATGAAAAATGTTACTTCTTCCTCAGATTTTGTTATTGTTTTTCATCTGAGATGTCTTATCCCTGCATCAGATTCCAGAAAATGAAATTAGATCAGAAAAGGGATGGAAAAATTTGCAAGAAAATGAGTGCAATCTAAAGAAATGTAAAATTTAATTTCAGAGTAATTTAAGAAATTACATGGTTATTCATTAAAAACATTGTTTTCCATTTCTAATTGTGGTGGGATATACAGTTTGTTTCCATTGGTGTTTGAAATTGTGGGGAGATGGTGAATTAAGTCTGAACTTCCCCAGATGCTAACTTCATCATAAAGAATTGTTGGATTTGATCTGCTGCATATGCCATGGTATTGTTCTTAAGGCTGTATAATTTTTTTTCTACTTCACACTGGCATCTCAGAGATCAGAATGTGACTAAGCTCTTTCATGTTTGGTAATTCAAAAGATGGGATTCATTACTTAGTTTTCTGTCCTTCAGCTGTTCTGGACACAATGCAGATTTCATCAGTTGGGATTTTCCACTACTGCACATTCAGTATCATCAGTTACACCTGTGCAAAACAGGCATAAAATCCTAGGACTACGAGTTAGAATGGCTTCACACCAGTTGAAATGACAAGGAATACTCTGAGATGGGAAAATTCATTTTGGAAAAGCTTTTAATATTTTAAAATGTGATTTCTGCAACACAGAAATGCTCAGAAACAGCTGAGAGTTAGGGTTAAACATAGTACCCTGAAACATACGCTTTTAAAACACTTTTTATATTTAAGTACTTTGAGTGACATGGCTACTCAGGGCATGTTAGATGCCCAGCACAACCTTGGAATTAGTGAGCTCATGTTTTTTCCCAAGATGTAAACATATAGATGGCAAGCACAGAGAAGGAGTAACTCCAAACTGCAACTGCAAATACCTTGAATGGACATTTCCTTTGTGGATTTAGGTTGAACAGGGAATCAAAGAGCAGGATGTACAATAACTCTTTTGCCAGCAGCATGTGATACTGCTAAGGCGTGTTGCTGATTTTGGCAGGTATCAATAGCAATGTGCTCGCAAAAAACAGGGGACACAAACGTACACATGACACAGACAACAACATAGAGGAGAAATGCACTGTCTGTCTCTGCACCCAAAGAAGTGCAAAAGCAAATGGCCACTCATCCTGCGGTATACAGTGTCCTAACCCTGAGTGATTAATGATTTTTTTTCAGTGTAACAGCCAGAATAAAATAAATGGGAGACTGTGGTTTGCTTTGACTCACAGCTGATTTTTTTTTTTTTTTTTTGGCAAAACAACAAAAATTGTTTTGTGTTGACTCAAAACATTACATCAAATTGAAAGTCCTCCCCTCTCCATTTCTTCTGCACTCTAAAAACTGATGAAACTAACTTGAAATGCATCTGTTTATGAAGATACTAAACCCAAAGTATGCCTGGCTGTGAAAAAATCTCAGTGGTAGATACAGAAAGAAAAATTAAATTTTATGCATCTGTGGTCCAAGCCAAGGGACTGGGCAAAATTCAATAGCGCCTCATCAACTAAAATTTAAAGTAGTGTAACAAATATGAAACATTACAGAGAAATTACTTTTATTACCTCCTTCGATTTTTCTATGAAAACAGTAAAATAATCTAATAAGAAACCTTGGAAGGGCTCGATTTTGAAGGGGGAAAGCAGAGTGAGTGTTCTACTAAGTCTTACATCTACTTTTTCTATCCTCTGCAGAGGCACAACCAGATATCTGGACCAAACTCTCTTAACTTTGTCAAACAGGTGAAAAAAAAAAAATCCTGTAATATATACATTAACCATGTTGAAGAAAAAAAAACCCAACAAAAACGGATTTGCTCTTATGGGTAAGATTGTTCCAGTATGTGTTACCCAACCAGTCAACAGTGCTGTAGGGACTTCAGATGCTGATGGTGTTAAGTCCTTTCCAGCTGAGAAGCACAAAATAATTTTATTTCCTCAGGACCAAAGTGCTTTTGCTTAGCCAAAGTAAAGGAGGGGTACATTTGTGTGTGGGGCACCTAGAGAGGAGGGAAGGACAGATGGCCAAAAAGTCATTTCAACTAATTTGAAAGACCTTTGGAAAACTATGGTACTTAATGATTGTTAGAGTGCAGGTGTTTCATTTGTTTTTTCTTATTTCCCATCTTCTCTCATTTCAGTACCAATTTCAGTTCTTGTGATGATAATCATGATTACAGGACTGGAAAGCCTCTATGGATCAATGCATAACATTGCAGAGGCACTGTGAAAGGGAAACTATGTTATACCAACAGTAACAAGGTTGACTACAGCTGGGTAAAATATTTATTTTTCTTAAAGCTAAGGAATACTTTTCCTTTTTTTTTTCCCCATTTCATTAAGACCTTTGAATTTCTTAAATATCTGGATTTGTACTGCTCTAATTTTATTCTGTCACTATTATAAAATATATCAATTGGTATTTATTTTTTTTAAATAAATCTTTAACTCACATCTACCTTTTGTTTATAATC
>KL261470.1:16660-31356 GCA_000699545.1 Podiceps cristatus | reverse complement strand
AGTTTTTTTTTTTTTTTTTTTTTTTTTTTTTTTACTATTAATTCTAGATGTATTTAAGTGTCAGCTATAAAGGAAAAAAGTCTTAAGATTAAAAACAGAAAGAAGCCAAATGCCCAATTTTAGACACTTTCAAATTCTATTATTGAAACAGCATCCAGACATTATCATGAACTGTTTTGATGGCACTTAGTCTGCTATTTTTGGCAATAAAGTTTTTGCTTGAAAACTTGAGTCTTGCTCAACTTTGAGTGTTTGCTAGAACATTTTAGTCTCTGCATATAAACCCTTCACAAATTGTCCTGTGTTTCTGCCAGTGTATTGATCATGCTAAAGTATTCCTTCTGAAGTTTGAAACACAAGGAACATGGTTCCTACCATGGCACAATGTGACAAGTCAAGGCTGACTCTAAAATCGCGTTTAAAGCAAAGTTGTGGGCAAGGAGCCAGAGCCTTCTCCATTGCAAACTCTGAATTTGTGTGCATGTACATGAGCATATCCATGCTGTAGTGGTCGCATCTAGCTTTACACACTTGATAGCTGAGTTTGTCATGCCTCAAAGGAGTGTGGTTTTCTTTGAAGTAGTAAACTCTTGCCTACTGTAAAACATGCCCCTTTGTGCTGTCTAAATTTATGCATCCAAAACTGAGAATTTCCCCTTTCCTGCTACTCACCTCAAAATATTTTGGCCCAAATCCTTGCACCTAGAAAGCTCCCACAGAACAAGGCAGATACAGAGGCATCAGAGGAGGTAAATTGCCAAGTGGAATTGCTTTGAGGCAGTCAGATGAGTCGTCCCAGAGAAACTGCAATGTTTCTCACTAATGAGCCATTACCAAAATATGGGCAATATCGGGAAGTACCAGTTTTGTGGTGGGCCAGGGGAGCTGAAGAGGCAGTGTTTCCTTCTGGAGTGAATTTTCAAAAGCAATCAGAAATCACTTAATTCTATTCCAACTGATACTTTTCTGGAATGTATTAACTGCTCTGAGAATAGAGCAAAGTCAGAAGTGACTGCTTCTGAAAAATCTCATACACTGTTTTCTTTTGTAAGATGTAAATTCTACATCACTAGAGAAGAAGTAAGCAAAATAGGAAATGTTAAAGCAAGAGATGTGTTCATTCTTCTTGGAATATACATGTTCTCCAGCCTGAACCAGGAACAATGCACACCACTATCTACAGGTTAATAATGACTATTATTTTTTATAATAAACCCATCAGCATAAAATAAGTGTATTGGGCCACTTAGTTGATTTTACAAAAAGAACATCTTATCTGTTTAACAATGGTTACTCCTCTAATACATGGTAATTTGTTCTGTATAAATGCAGATGCCTTACTGAAAAGAATACAAATCCCATGAGTGCTTTTTCCAAAACGCATGATTTTCATCACAATATCTTCTGCAAAACTGAAATAAGAAAATTGTCTCTCGGGCTTACTTTTTTTTTTCTTGTAAGCTATGGAAATATGTTCTTAATAAAACTGACTAACTAAAATGATTAAAAAAAAAAAAAAAAACCCACAACCAAAAAACGCTATTGTGCAAGTATGTTAAAAGCAGGTCAGTTCTGAGCAAACACGTGCTTGTTTTAAACTGAGCCCAGTTGGCTGGGAGTTGCAAATGCCATGTGTTGGATGTGTTTTGTGTAATGTGGATATAAAATCAGATGAAACACAGAAGTGGAAATTAAGCTTGAGATTCTTCATAGTTTTAATTTATATGCTTGTGGTCTGCAGACTACCATTGGTATCCATGGACATAGTCAACATGACCATATTGGCTTGTTAGTGCTTTTAATTATTATTTGACTGGAAGTATGAGGGTTGTTCAGTGAACATCCTGCTGGGTGGTAGTGGTTTGTGGTGCCGAAAGCTTGAGGACTGCTGGTTTAAATCTGTATCTTTTGATTGTTTATTCATAATTGAGTCAACACATCTTTGTGATGCCAAAGACTAAGCAGAGTTTTGTCATCCAGGCTGGAGAGGAAACCAGTTGTTACTGTTGCTAATTTTGGCTTCCAACAGGCAAAAGAAATATGGAGATGTGAAGACGAAGAAGGCAAATACAATTCATGACAGTACAATTTAAAAGAGAGGAGAACTTGGGTTTGGGTGGTGGTCTGTGTTCTTTCTTTCATAGAAATCATTAACCTCAGTCTCAGGCCAGAAATATTCTGGTTGTAATTGTACAAGCTTGCACTGCAAGACAGAAACAGTAAAAATTATAGGAGCATCAGAATTTTTAGGGGTAGCACACATGATCTACTTGTAGTTGTAGACCAAAGAAGGAGCAGAGAAGAGCTGTGGGGCTCAACCTCTTTCAGAGATAGCCGGGGCTGATAAAATCAAACATGTAAAACAGTAGCTGTGGACGAAGCCCAAAGTCTTTTATCATGGTGGCTCACTGCACAATGCCATAAAAAGGAAGGTTATGTGTGATTATGTGCACAAGGCCAGGTATCAGCTTTACTGTTACCAGAAAACTTCCTTGTTAAATACAGGAATAAACTATAGTTTCTGCAGTATTGAAGACCCTGAAGATTAGGGTAAGAGAACAACTCTGTGCTTAGCTATAGTGGATCCTGCCTCTGGGCAGGACAAGAAAGGAGGTCACCTGCGATGCTAGTGCTGGACTGTCCATTGTTGTTCTCTATATATTCAGGTTTTGTCAGGTCTGAATCAGACTTTCTCTGTGGAAGACCACTTAGGAATAATTAAAAAAATGCCCAAACCAAAAACAAACCATGAAGGCTAACAAGACAGGGAATGGAAGGGAAAAACTTTTCCTTTTTTTTTTTTTTTTTTTTTGGGAAAAAAAAAAATAAACAAGGGTAATTCAAAAAGAAAAAAAACGGGGAAAAAAAAAAAAAAAAAAAAAAGAAGAGGATTATACATAACCAAATCTCTTTATTAAAAATAAATCCTCTGCCAGAGCTGTGGCACCTGGACCATCTTTATTTTACCAATATAATTACATGACTTTTTAATTGCCAGTTAACTCTGAGAGTAGAAACATCTTGGTGGAGTGAGATCAGATGGACTGCCACAGGACGTTCCTCATCATTCCTATGAAAAAGACCTCTCCATTTCTGTCACACACTGTTTGAATTGGCAGCTGGCTATACCCACATAAACTAATTCGCAGGGGTATTCTAATATGTGCATGACAATGTTCATAGTGCATGAGATAAAATCCCCAGTGTGAAAGACTTTGCCAGAACTAAGATGATAAAAACCATCTGTTTTCACGAGTTTTACTTCACTGAGCATACTTACCAAAGCTTTGAATATTCCTCCTTTAATGGAAGTTTATTGAAGAAGAAACAACAGGGGATTATGTGTCTTGGTAGGAGATACATGTAAACTAATACATGTATACTGTGTGCAAGTACCTGGTAAGAGGGTGTAAAGAAGACAGAGATAGAGCCTTCTCGGTGGTGCCTGGTGAAGGACCAGAGGCAATGGGTACAAACGGACATACAAAAAATTCCACTTAAATATTAAAAACCTGCCCACTCTGTCAGACTCTGGAACAGGTTGCCCAGAAAGGTTGTGGAGTCTCCATCCATGGAGATACTCAAAACTCGGCTGAACACGGCCTTGAGCAGCCTGCTGTCCTGACCCTGCTTGGGCAGGGGGGTGGGCTAGGCAATCTCCAGAGGTCCCTTCCAGTGTCACCTACACGCTGCCTCTCTGAAATAAGCAGGATCCCAGGATCACATTTAAAGAAGCTCTGAATGCTCTGCACCCCTCTCATAAAAAAAACAGAAATTGTGCCTGTCCCAGTCTGGTTTTAAATCTGGTTGTGAGAATGCTGGGTGCAAAGCCAGGACCTCTGAAATTGAGCTGTAATGTTCAGTTTCTTTTCTGTTTTTCAACTACTTGTCGGGTTATTCCATATGCTTTCAAGTGCCAGAATCACATGCTGCCCCACCAGATACTTTGTTTGCATTCCTCCCCCTTTCTGAAAATGTCAAGACTTAACAGCGCAGGCACAAAAATCATATCTGTGGAATGCATTACTATTATTATTTTAGCAGCAAACTACTTAACAGTAGTATTCTTCTGTAGTCTGTTTAAAGGCAGGCTGTATAGAAATACCAGAAAAATACACATAAATATTATGCTACGTTAGGGAAAAAAAATCAAATGTCAATATACGATTGCAATGATTTTTTAACAGTATTCTGTTTTCATGTAAGCATTTATTATGAGAAAAGCAATAAATAGTAGTTTACAATATGTATTAATAATCTGGACATGGACCTAAGGTCTTTTGTGTATTTCACCTGTTTAGAACAGTAAAAGCTTACCAAAGGTGAAGAAATAACACCAGTCAGCATGGGGTTAGATCTGAGGAAATAAAAGCCCAATTCTGTTAACACATTTCTCCTCCTTTTTTCCCTTTCCTATTTCTACTAAGTTTTATGATTTTGGAGGGGTACAGCTGCAGAGGTACTGGCAGAAAACCCAGCTTTGAAGTGTTTGAAACCATCTGAAAAGATGGATTATTGTCTCAGATGATCCTACACACATTTTTGCAGCTAAGACACCTATCTACAGTAAGGAAGTGTTTTGTCAGGCGCTGAAGCCCGTTTCAGGAATGGTGAAATAACATAAATCAACATAAATGGGTATCTACTAGATTTCACGTGCTAAGAAAGTCCTTCTGATTCAGAGAAGTAGATTTCTTAGCAAGATACCTTGATGCTAGATTTCTCAAGCTGACCTCGTGTTTTCAAGACATCAGCTCTCACAAGTTATTTCACATAAAGTCAAGCTTTCCAGGGAGCGTAGCATCCTACCAGTTCAAAAATGTTTCAGGATAAGGTGACTCACTCACAGATATACTGGTGCCAAGGCAACCTGGCACCTCTGAATGGTCCAGACCACCCCCGCACACCACAGAGTTACCCGACAGATGGATTCCCTGTGCAAACAGTACAAAGTGGGAAGAAGACACAACTAATCACCTTCTTGCCTTGACATTGGTAACCTTAGGTGGGAGCAATCATTTGTTTACAGCTGATTATTCCATTGTTTGAAAAAACTTAACCCTTTTATGTCTTCCAGAAATCAAGCTGCATGTTTGGGTTTTTTTTATATTATTTCCTACAGAATACAGTGTAAGGATGAAGCTAAGAAATCTCCCTTTGCTAGATGATTCAAGTCAGCTTTATTGCTGACTGTAAGATAGAAATCATTACAAGTTTGGCTGGGCTGAAAATTTTTTGGATACTAATCTTTTAAAATGTATAAATCTGATCTGATTTATTGCTGGGCAGCAGTTCAGATTTTCTTCATTTGAGAATTTCCGTAACAAAAAAATGGAGCTAAAGTTTTGATACTGGACTGGGAATATGCAACTCCTAGACTGTAATGCTGAGCACATTAGGATGTCACTGCTTCCTGGTAAGTCACTTAGTATCTTTGTGCAAATGTCTCAGAGGTGCATGGTGCAGGAAGACTAGAGGTCAGGTTCATGTGGGCAGGAGAGTTAACTAATGCGCAGTTTCTATTAAACTTTGTGAGGAGCAGGACTAGCACAAAACTGAAGGTTTAGGAGTCACTGCTGCTCAGTTTCCGGTCTTCTCCATAGCAATTAACAGCAGATCAGTTAGGGACATAAGACATCCAGATACATTGCTAGTGCTGTTCATTCTGCTCAGTGCTATGGTGATATAAATCACTCCATTGATGCAAATTATTACTATTCCTTATTCTTCAAATGAATTAGTACTTATAAATAAATGATTATTATGTTCATCAATCTGATTCCCACAATTTCCCCGGCTATTCCCTCTAGCTCTGTCACAAATCCCAGCTGAAGTGTTCACACTGCTTTCTTATTTGCAGCCCATTTCTCTGGCTAGGACCTCTTGTGTCCTACAACTGCACAACAGAAGGATTCAATATTGGCCACAAAGTTGTGCCCTACCATGTAGACTTTCTTATAAAAGCTAGTATATAAAATAAAATGCCTACTTTCCTTAGCTAAAAAAAAAAGGGGGGGGGAAGGAAGACATAAACTAAATTTAAACAGATGCAATGTGGTCTTCCCTGAACACGTAAAGAACCCGTCTTTTAAGAAATGACAAATCAGAGACAAGACTGGATTCATTTCAATTTCTTCTAATGAGATTCTTATCATTGTTAAATGTGAGGCAACAGTGTGTCTACTTGCCTTTCAGTATCATAGCAGCTGGCTTGTGCATCCTTGGCAGAAATCTTTGCCTGACTTACTTGACACTGAGAACCCTCTAAAACTTTCTTGGAACGCAAACACACAGCCAACCACCCTGCCTCTCTCTCCCCCCATCTATCCTCTGCCTCCTTACTCCTCCTGTACCCCTCCCTACCTTGTCATCCTGTTCCCCCCTTCCCCTGCAATTTACTACGCTCCAGCTGTGAATTACATATAGATTCTGTTTTCCAAGTAGGCTTTGATACAAGTTGCATAAGCATAGTTGACAAAGTAATAGGCATGGTAATTGAATTAAGAGATGGATGGTAGATGACAGCCAGAGATTACCACATGCAGTGACATCACCTGTCTGGATTAGGTGGGGCTTTAGACTCTGTTTCTTGTTCTTACGAAATACTGTGATTATCTGATTTGTGACACAAGGTAAATAACTGGAGTGCATATGGTAGTAACTAGCAGGCCTAGAAAAGAAATGATGCTGAAACAGTCTTCTGAGATATGGTTCCGTTTTAGTTTTCAGACTGAACACACTGTTTTAACAAAAGGGGTGTTTTTCATTGTTTCCCCTCTAAGAAAGATCAAAATCATGACCCTTGACAAGGAAATCTTATTTCCAGGGTTCTTTTTGTTTGTTTGTTGGGGTTTTTTTGTTTTTGTTTTTCATTGTTGTGGTTTTTTGGACATTTTTGGCCAAAATGAATAACTTAATGAAATAAGTAAAATAAGTAATTAAAAAGTAACTTCCTTTGACCTTGGTCCTGCTGTCATGCCTTACTGGTTGCCTGCTTTCCCATACGTCTGCCACTTTCCCGGAGGGTTGGGCTCCCCAGCCGGGCTTTGCCATCCAGATGTGCTGTGGCAAGAGCACAGAGTGACACCACCACCACTGCCCCCTCAGCCCTTGCCAGCAGATCATACCATGGAAGTCCTCACCCCAGCCTGCAGCACAGAGGAGAGAGGGGAGCAGGAGGAGGCTGGGAACAGCTCTCAGGAGACGTCACAGCCTCATTCCCAGCCAAAATATTTGTGCATTGGCCAACATGGTCATGCTCCGGGTTCCTCTGCAGCGACTCAGGGATTTTCTAGGCAAAGAATTGGTGGCCCGGATCCAGCCTCACAGTTACATTTGTGCTTTGCTTTATGCACAACAGCATGTCTGTAAACTTAAGGGCTTGAAATTAATTATGTGCAAAACTGTTTGTGTTTGGGAGGATTTAGATTGTCATGATGGGAAACATTAATTGTAGATAGCAGAAGCCTTAGAAACTTCCAGATCCACCCATATGATAACAAATCACAGACATTAGCTATGAATTTTCAATGTCATTACAGCAATAAGAAAAGACATTGTTCAGACTGTGGTCACTTGATAAATCATGCCAGAGCTTTCAATAAAGCTAAGTGTCTGTCCAGAGACTATCATTATGGTAAACAGTACAAAACTGGACAGCTACAACACTTCATTCCTTTCCTATGTCACAGCCACTTAATCCTTGCCAATGAATGTGTTTTCTTTTTTCATAATCTTATATTACTTAACCTGGAACTGGAGGCCTCTTCTCCATTTATTTCAGCACGTAGATTTTATATCATCAGATAATTCCATGAGCTGGCCAAGTTTGATGCATTTCAGGTATTGTAAAGCCTCCCTTGGGGAGAAAGACTACCTTCCAGGTGGCATAGAGAGTCAAGAGACAGAGGGAGGAAAAAGCTGCTAGAAGGAGGGAGTAGCTATTGCAGACCTGTTAAAGGACCCTTTGTCACTATGCCTATCTCCATACTAACTGGTCCTGGCCAGGTCAGGAAACAAGAAGTACAAGAGTGAAACACTTCCTCCCATCTTTGTTTCCTGTGCTTTGGGATCAAAGCAAAACTCCAAATCAATGGTGTCTCTTGAGTGAAAAAGACTCCCAGTCTACTTGGTTTATAAGAGAGGACCTGACTTTCGCTCCCAGTTGAAAGCAATTTACTAAATTTTTTGAGTTCCTCTTTAACTCCAAAATGAGATGAGATTTTCATGACTAGGCAGCACTGTCTAATGATGAAATGAAAACAAAACAAAACTTAAAGCACTTGCACATTTTCATAAAAAGTGGCAACACTTCGTTTTCTCCCACGTGGAGCCTTGTCCTGTCCTCCATTTCCTGCTGCTAGAGGAAAGGTACAGCCGTTCTTCACAACCTGGGTTTTTTCCTATGTTAATACCTTTCATAAATTCCACTTAAATTTGTAAAGGGAAGGAAAATGGATCCACTGAGGAAATACCCATTTGAATCATCCCCGCTTGATCAGTTACATGTCACCAGTGACAAGCATTAAATCAGGTGCAAGGTCCAAAGTCCAGACCCAGGCTGAAAGTATTCATCCAAATACTAAACTGAATCCAGGGCAGTATTAAAAAGATTGGCAATTGCTTTCTTCATAGGACTTTGATACAGAATATGGAGGGGTGGGGATGGAAAAGGGTTTTTGTTACTGAGTTTCAATTCAGTGTCTTTACTACCTGTAAGTTATCAATAACCTAGCTACTTATATTGTTCTGTCAGGTTTAGTCATGACTACAGTACAAGATAGGATTTTGGAAGACAGACTATTCAAGGGACTAGTATTCAATTTCTTTAAACCATAGGATTCAATCTCAAAAAGGAGATATCTATAGAAACAGGTGCAATCATTTTCTTTCTCAGTTGATAAATAGAAACAAATATATTCCTCCATTTTTTTTTTTCACTGAGAGATGAAAAATCAACAAAGCACAGTGAAGCACTGGATTAGCTAAAATAAGTTTATCTAGCAATGTATCAGTGACTTGAACAAGGGATGAATTTACTAATGATTATTTTTTTTGCAAGGAATAATCCTACATATTTTGTTTTCAAAGTTTGTTGTGGTATAAAGTCTGTTTAATCTCACACTTTCTGTTATCTGGGCAAAACGTAACAGACTTGGAGACAAAGATATGAAATGCTTTCCCAGTACAGAGCAGGAAGGACATATTTATAAAATATGTTTATAAAACATGTATATTTATATGTGTATATAAATATAATAAACTTCACATTCAGAGGAGATTTGATCCTCTCTCTTTTGTATTCTATGCATTTGCACTTAATAGGTTCTTCACTGAGTAAATTAGAAGACTGGAAAGCAAAACTAAAGCTACTACTATTTTTAGTACTTTAAAACCATGGTTTTCCTGTATGCATAAAAGAGAAAAAAGCTTTTGCACTGATGGCCTGCCCAGTTGAGGTTTCCTGACTCTTGGTGCCTGTTAGGTGAGAGCCATGCTCCTGAAGCTAAGGGGAGGGATTCCCAAAGTCATTTTGTGTCTTCCTTTGCAGGGCTGAGCTTCGGGCTTGCACCTTCAGCCTCACTAAACCAAGGAAAAGACTCTCTCCCAAAGAGGACCCTGGTGCAGCTGTTCTGCCAGTGCCAGATCCTGACAGCCAGCTGGCAGGGCCAGCCTCTGACAGCTCAGGCCTCTGCTTCTGTCTGCAGCTTCAGACCTTTGAGGCTCACAAAGAGCCTCCAGCAGAAGCGAGGGAGTCCATAAATGCACCAGGGCAATTTGACCTTGTCTTTCGCCTTTGCAAAATCCTGGAGGAGGACTTAGTTCTTCTACTTACGCATTGCTTGCTGTAAAGACTTGGAAAACATTTCTAATGCTTCTCTTTTTCGTTCTTTTTTTTTTTTTTTTTTTTTTTTTTTTTTTCCTGTTAGGATTAATTTACAAGATAAAATGCAAGCTTTTTCCCTCCTTTGTGATTAACGAGTCGTGGCTGATGTCATTGTCTCTCTCTCTTAAGGCGCAAACCTAACTGGCCTGGATAAGGGAAGCACATCTCAAATTGTAAGGGTCAGATGTTTCCAGTGTTCAGCAATTTGTGCAGCTATGAATTAAAACACAGTATGGGGCAAAATCATGACTAATCCTCTTCAGTATTATTTTCATGCAGTCTGAATGTGCTTTATATTTCTGTGTCAGCAATATTTTAGCAAGTAATGATAGTACTTAGCAGGGATCTTTGCAAAGCAGTGATTTCTATTCCATAGAAGATCTATGGTTGTCAGAAAAAATAGTAGGATAATAAATGTACATTAAAAAAAAAATAAATTACTTCCCATGTTTTATTTTTACAGAGATCTGAATTTCAAAAAAATTGCAAATTCGAATAGTCACAACAATCCCTCTAGAAATATAATTATAAAATGATGAAATGCCTTCTGGATAGCAAATAGAATTTCTAAGACTGAGAGTGAATTGTTTATAGAAACCAACATTATCCATGAAAAAGTGATTACTTGAGGTGAAAACCAATACGTCATCAGGATTTTTTTTTAATTATTATTAAACCTCATGCAGGCTTAGATGTGACCTTACAAAAACTTCTGTGCCTGCTTGCAACTGTAAAGCTGATCTGCATGGAGGTATATGGAAAGTGAACACCCAAGGCATGTGAACAGTCCCAAAGTAGATTTTTTGGGAAGAAAATCAATCAGAAATAATGCCTTATTAAATGTCTTGATCAGGGAAATTAAGAGAAGTTTTGGTAATTTCTGTCAATTTTATGTATTTTCATGGTTGAAAATCAAGACTGGTATAAAGGAGTGAATTACTGTGTCTTGACAATCATATTTTAGCAGTCACCGTTACTCTTGGTTTCTTTTTCAAGGTCTTTCATGGATTCAAGTGGAGCAATGAAGAAGCCTGGAAAAGTCAACACAGGTAAATTACACTGCACTTTAATCAGACCATCACTATAAAGATCTGAATCTGACAGATGATGATCATGCAGGACCAAAGTCCTTTTTTTCATTTATACGCAGCCCCCTCCTGCAGAAACTGTGAGGGAGGAATAAATCTGCAGCTCATTGCACTGCCGGCTGCGGTGTCCCAGCCCCATCCCACAGCACGGCTCATCCGCCCCAGCACCAGCACCCTGCGCCGGACTCAGCACCGGTGACAGGATGGGAGAGGGCTTTGCAAGGGAGGGAGGACTGACCCTTCATCTGTCAAAGGTATTTCCATTTCATAATCCTTGACTCACGCAGAGAGGAGGACTTCCCAGAAAAGCCTGCCACTGCCAGCATAGCTGCAATGCAAACTGGTCCCAACTGGTACAATCAAAGGGAACTAAAAGAAAACTGAACCTGACAACTCAAGCATGTGCTTTGCTACCCCAGCAATGCAACATCCAGCCAGAAATGATTACTATTACACTGGCTGGCAATTTTTAATTTTTTTTTTTTATTTTTTTTTTTTTTTTTTACATTTGAATGAAAATTGAACAAACCCCTTAAACCTTCTGACTAAGAAACCAGTGGCCTTTTCAAGCAAATTGTTACCACACTGCTTTCTCTTCTTTTGAAAGTCCATATGGACAGATAAACTGAGAATAGAACAACCACATCTGACTTAGAGCACAAAGTACAAATTATTACCACTGTGATCATCTCATTTCCCCTGGACTAGCATTAGGCCAGGAGCCAGATACTTTGAAAACTCTAATTTAGTTAAAGACTGAACCTGGTCAGTCAGAAGCCAACCCCAAAGCACTGTGTGTCTGAAATAGTAAATATAGGGGTATATATCAATTTCCACTCCATAAGGTCTTGGGCACTGTTAGTGTTTAGATTTTGCTGTGGCCTGAGGTCTGGAATAAAATCAAGTCCTCATACTACTGCACACAGAGCTTGAGAGATTGATACCTATTTCTTGTCTGAAGAACAAGTGAATTAAATAAAGAAGGAGCAGGAGTGGAACAAACTGACTCTCCTCAAGGACCTGTTGACACTTTTGGGAGAGCAAGCCATGTAACATGCATCCTGGCACCCACAGGCAGCTCTTGGGCAGCAGAAACCTTCTGGATGGCAGCCTAAAAGCTTTTCTCTTTCTGTGGCCTCCTTTTTTACACAGATAAGAAGAAATTCAGAAAGGCCAGGCACAAGCAGTTGGCTGGAGGATACCTGTGTACTGCCTGTAGCTTTGTAGAGTGCACAGACAAAGCCTGTTACGAAGGCTGGGGTTAAGAATCCCAAGAGAAGGGATGGAAGAGTACTTAGATGGGAAGCTTCAAACACAGCAGAATCCTAGGCCCAGGGGGAATGAATCTCTCAGGATCTCTTGTAATGGTTCTTCTCCAGTGTAAGCATAACTCTGCAGGAGAAGCAAGGACGAATGCTAAGTATATGTAAGAAGGCAGAAAATTCCGTGAGGAAACTCATATGTTCCAAGAAATTAAGGAAATGCATTTGTTTCACCTGAAAAGAACTAGTTCACTTTAAATTTCTCTTCCACCAATTTTTAGTGTTAAATCCATAAAGATAATAAAGGCTGGACTTTCAGCTCTTCCATAGCACAGGATCACACACAATTGCAGGTATTCATTAGCTGATGGACTATATTATCTTCTGGAAACAGTTTTGCTTAGGTTTGTGGTAGCAGCCATGTGACTTCTGTCATCACTTTTGAGAGGGAATGTATCCTCCAGAGGCTACCATGTGAAATACAACCCAAAGTTAGGATATATCAAGTACAAAAGTTCTCATCTCATAAGGCTTTCTGCACAGGACACAGACCCAAACAGAGATTTCTGTAGCATATGGTCTCAAGAAATAGAGACACTTTTTATTACATTGTCATCCATATATCTAAATCAATTTTGCAGAAAGAAGGAACAATCTGGGTTTTTTACAGCATGTGGAATATAACTTAATTAAAAAAAAAGAAGAACACTAAGAAGAAATAATGAGGAATGAAGGAGGCCTACTCCTTATCCTCTGCTAGGTCCAATTGCTGAGAGAAAAATTAGTTGCTTGCTGTAGCTGATTATAACAGCTTGTGAACATACTGCTTGCTTTTTGGCAGAGTGGGACTACAGACTTCAAAGCACAGCTATTCTCTTGTCCATTTAGGACAGGCTTCCAACAGGTAGAAGGCTGCAAAGGGGGGAGACAAAAAAAAAAAAAACAACCAAAAGAGCTAAAGAAAGAAGATGATGGGTTCTTATCCTCAGGTGAGTATTTCTCCAGGGAGCAGCAGCTAGAAGAACTCTGTCTTTTCACTCTCTTTCAAACAGTCACACATTTCATTCAAATACTTCTTTTCTTTTTTGTTTTGTAATTTATTTGTAAACGTGTCCTGATATTTAATATCTAGCCTGTACCATGTGAGCTGCTTTGATGGGAACATGTATAATCACATAACATATTTCTGTTTTGAAATGAGCTGAGGCAGGATCCCAGAATCAACTTCCTCAGCAGAGTGTTCCAAGATGTGGACTGAAACCTGGTGTTTTGCCGAAACTCCACACAATTGGCTTAGAATTTGCCATTGGGCTGGATGCTCCTGTCAGCAATGCTGCTCAGCATAAGAGTCACAGAAAGTCAAAATAAAAGGGGTGTGAACATACAAAAAGGACACTCATTTGAAAGTGCGAATGAGGACTAACAAACCTGAGGCAGCTTTACCGAAGATTTCTGAGCCTGCAGACCAGGTGGGAGTTCCACTTTCACGTTGCTTTTACCTTAAAAGCATGTTGTATTCTGTTTGAAAACATGCAAACCACAGCAAAATACATGCTACTTCCATTTTCATTAAAATCCCCATGGTCAGCATTCAGGCAAACTTTCTTGTCTGGCTTAGCCAAATTCCAGATTTTTATTTATTATACGTTTATCACAGCAGACAAGTCTGAAACAGTTACCCAATGCAATAATATTTCATATTTTTCCATAACAAATCAAAAGATACTAATCTTTGCTCATAAAATAAATATTTCTGAAGATTCATGCTGAGAAACTTTCCTGTTCCTGAACAGCCCCGTCTGTTGTTCATTTCTGTTGTCCTGCCTGGTTGGGATCTCCCCTGACTTGTGTCAGCAGAGCAAGATGCGCACCAGGGCTTGTGGAATTGGTTGCTGCAACTTGAAACACTACCCACCCTGCAGAGCCCAGGCTTGGCAGGCAGAGACTGCGAGCACAGCCCAGAGCATGTGGGTTTCGGGGGCTGGTACCTGCAGTGTCCGCATAAAGTCAGTGCAAAACCGGCATCCACAGAGACGCCAGGGATTGCCTCCCTCCGAGGAAGGTGTCAGGAGGTGTGCACGTGTGCTGCTCTGCTGGGGAGAGATTGGCTGCAGCTAACAGCTCGTTATTTGCCTCCAATAACGGGCCTAATTAATTTGCTTAAAGGGCTTTGGAGGCTTCCCTCTCCCAAATGCGTTGGACCTTGGAGAATGGACTTTGGCAATGCTAATTAATACTTTCTAAAGTGATAGCTTCTGGCATTCACAGATAACCCAGGAAGCTCTGGAAAGACATATGGTAATTCACCATCTCTCTGCCTCTCCCAATATCATGCATCAACCTCTGTGCAAAACTTCCTGCCAGCTCGTGTGCAGTTGCGATTGTTGCTGCACAGGTATTTGTTGTGTAGATTGCATCAGTCAAAATGCTCCATCTAGATCTAATTATTCTTCTTGCTTA
>KL261470.1:0-16629 GCA_000699545.1 Podiceps cristatus | reverse complement strand
GAATGCCAATTAGTATGAGGAGTAGAAAATGAAGAGATAAGATCTCTGAGTGAGCAGTTTCCCAGCAATTAATAGCAGGCAAATTGCCATCTGTCAAGCACCTGTTGGTTTCCTGGTAATAAATTAAGGAATATCTGAGATACATGGCAAAGGAACAGAGAAATAAAAGGGTAAAACAGAGGGAATATGCATGCAGGTCATGTCCCAACATGGAAGAGAGATTTAAGGGGCAAAGGGAAATTAACTTTTCAGGGCTGAAACCTGCAGAGTTCCAGAAAGCTCTGGGTAGGTTGGTCTGACAGGTAGATTTTCTTGTTTTCACACATTGTGTGAATTTGAAATGATTGAGTCTGTGTCAAAGGTTTGGATTACTTGGATTAAACTCATACTTACCCATGTACAGGCAAGGCTGGTATCATAGATGAGACCCATCATATTGCTGCATCACAATGTCCAACAAAAATATTTACTTAGCAAAGGAGGCATTTATGGACGTCTTTCAGCATCTCATCGGGGCCTGCTGCTGTCAAATCAAAATGTTTGCCAATGAGCAGCAACAGGACAGCCAAGTGATTCAGACCGACTGCTATTTATCTGCCCTGCAAAAAAGCCTGTACCCCAGTGGTCATTTCATAAGAAATGTGTTGCCTTTGACCCTTGATCTCAGCAGGGCAGATACAGAACAGAGTATTAGGGTTTACCTTTTCTGTCTATGCTTTTCCTTGAGGGACCATCTTCCCCATGATGGCTTTGGCATAGTATTGAGACTACCTTATGTTTGGCAGCTGTGAACAGAGGGATTATCCCTCAGAGCAAGATAGAAGGGTAAAGGATATGTGGGTTTACCCTTACCATCTTTTAAGTAAATTTTTTGGTTGTTGGCATTTTTCTTTGTTTTTTTTTTTTTTTTTTTTTTCTTTCTTTAAAGTTCTTTCTCACCCACCAGTGACTAGAGAAAGCTGTTGTGACTTCACTCACCCACCTTAACCACTGATCCTGTATGCATCTCCTTGACACTGCTTTTGAGGTGCTTTCTCATTAGAAACTTGTCCAACACCTCCCTAACCCAGCTATGGCTCTCTGTTAAGCAAGCATAAATCAATTTCTGAAGATAAGAGTTACTGCTTGACTTTGGCTGCACTCAGAATTGACTAAGGATCTTGTGTGGGGCATGAAGCAAGAGTATTTCACATTCATACACTCACAGATAGATAACAAAATGCTACTGGCCAGTCATGGATGAGAGAGGACTGTAGCTACGGTGACTCTTTAACATAACACTGACTCAACAATCAATCACGGAGGAAGTGCTTGTAAAGGAGGGGCAGGGATCTATGCCCTTCTTTGAGGACTCATCAATCACCTTTAGAAACAGGGAGGCTTAACCAGAACATGTCAAGTAGGTCTCACTTTGCACCCCAAGCCTCTTAAAGAAATATTTACTGCAAAAGGTGATTCACTACATTCTGCTCTAGAAATCGCTGAATAATCATCACAAATAGCTCTAACCACACTGCCACAAATCAGGCATAAGCACTTGAAAGATGGGTATTATCCAAACCGGGCTACAGAGCCCTTGTAAACAACAGGTTAACAGCCCTAACCAACTCGGGAAAGACAATTTGACTCTCTTTAGCCCAGCACTTTTTGCGTATCAGGTATTAAACATCATTGATGTGCATTAAGGAGGCAGCAGCATCCATACTTCTCTTTCTTTTCTGAGGTACTAGAGGCAGCAGTAGCTTCTGGTTGTGTGGTAGGCCACAGGTGAAAGAGAGGGGATATGCACGACAATCCTTTGCTAAACTCAGACCACAAAACAGCATTAGCATTTCCTGGCTATGAGGAACTGTCCATCTGTTTCACACATTTTCCCTCCAACCTTGGGAACCTACTTTACATCCCCTCCCCTCTGCCACATCCACTTGCCAGAAAATATTTCTTGTCCTAGAGCCTAATCACGAGGTAAGCAATGAAAATTGCCCCAAATGTTCCACCCAAAGGTGCAGGGAAATTCTGGATTGCAGTCTGTTTTTACACCTCAGGAAAATTTAAGCTAGTGAATAAAACATGTTTAGTCTCCTGCCTTTCCTAGAAACTTGTATCTTTTCAAAGGTAGCAAATACTATAACTTGTTGGGGTTTTGTTTGTTTGCTTGTTTGCTTGTTTTCCCCTCTTTACCCAGAAAAACAGTTTGTAAGAAAATAAATCCTTTATGAAGTTGTTTTCCACCTGTAAGCTACACTGATTCCATATCAAGTGGGAGGTATGGTCTTGTTTTTCAGACAGGTTTTGTAATAAGTTGTTACTTTCCCTCAGTCTGATGTAACTCCTAATTACTAAACCTATAAACTTGTTTACATGCTGATACAGAGCTGCAGTAGCAAGCTACAATGAAATTTATTAAACCTGGGTAGCTGTAAAGAACTATGAAAAGATGAAAAGGAAATACATATAGAATAAAGATGAGCTAAAAGGTGAATGACAATTCACATGGAGATACAGATAAGCAGAGAACATGAGAAGGAAATTTTTCTTCCCACCTTATGCAAATTTACAAGATTTTGAAACATTTATTTTTCACAGTTCCAAAGACTAGAATCAAAATCTCCAAAAAGTTTACAAGCTGCAAATCAGCAGAAGTTATTACCTAGACTAAATCAGTTTTCTTTATATGACACACAACTTTCTAAAATAATGATCCAAATCAACATAAAATTTTATAAAAAATCTTTGCATATCTGCAACAAACTCTCTGTGAGTACCCAAGCTCATTTCTCAGTGTGCATTTCATCTAAGAGATAACGATATGCTATTGTCTTTACTTTATAGAAAACAAAACTTCAGTATTGGAAAACTTTTCAGCTTGTGTAGCTGAAATGGAATATTTTTCTATCATGTATGGCCTTATAAAAGTGAGAAACCTCTGGATGTATTCATTAATTCAGCATCTCTGAAAATTTGATGTTAGGGACCCATTATGATCAGTTTTACCCTAAGCTAGTCCCCTTGAAGGGGTTGATAACACGGTTAGTAAAATAAATTAATTGCATGGACATTAGAGATTGAGGTCAGCTATCAAGCCATCATGGTCTTCTAGGCAGCAAGAAGTTTGGCTGAGAACCTAGGAGTGAATACCTCTTTCCTCACTATTAATCGTCTCAGCCTGGTAGTTTTCCAAGCACTTCATCCAATACTTGGACACATTTGTTTATCACATGAGGTGGCTGGGCAGGATTATGTCTGCCCTCATTTTTAAAAAGAAGGATCCAGATTTTAGCAAAGTGCAACATACTAACATGTGAGTTTCTGTAATAATTTAGAGTGCTTTTTGAATTTTTGGCTATATAAACCCATGCTGGTTTTAAGGAAGCAGCCTGTAAGTTACAAACACAGATTTAGCTGGATTTACAGCTAATTACCTTTTCAGAGGTTGAACTGCTTGGAAGATACGTAACAAAAATACAACAGGAGATATAAATTATGACAATGACACAATACAAGGATTTTTAAGGCAGGGGAATTGATTTTGAGGGACAGGATAGCAAAAAGTTACAATGAACATTTTTTTGCTCAAGTCAACGGAGTTACTTGTATATGTTGCTATAGAGGTTGTCTTTCCTTACCTTTGTGAAACACCACAGATATAAACCCAGTCACTTTTTAACATTTAAAAATAATGGGCTACTATCTTAAGCCTTTTATAAAACTAACTCACAGAAGCCTGGTGATATCAAGGGACTGTGAAACAGGCAAAACTGCTAAGTGTAGGGTTTTTGCCGCAGAAGATATGGCCGGGGAAGAAAAGGGGCATGGCAAAGCTCCACTGGATTTGAGAAACGGACCTCATGTTCACTTTGAAGTCCTGGGAGATAGGGGGGTGGAAGATCAAGCACTAAAAACTTCCGACACTCAGTTTCACCTGAGACTTGGAATCATCAGTGATAATTTAATCAGACAGGAATGTTAATTAAGGCTTCAGGCCCTACGTATAGACGCTAATTAATTAAATGTGTTGATTAGCATTTTTCTATATTGAACACAGGACAGCCTGAGTAAGTCCTACCCAGAAATGCCACGTGTAAGATAATTCAGGTCTGTTGTATGCAGGGCTGTGTTTGGGCCTTACGGTTGCTCTGATTTAAATAAGCTGGTTCTGCTCCCTAGGAACCAGACCCAGATGAGCATGTTTATTCCTGGCGCATGTGCTGCATGTTAGAAACAGGGATGTCAGATAAAAAGAGAGGAAGTGAGCCCACAACAAAGGGAAAGGAAAAGTTGGTTTCTAACTGTCTGTTAGCAAACAACACAGGTTTATGCTTCTTGGCAGGCAGAATTAAAACTATCCCTGTGGATATTGTGTGGTTTAAAGATCAAGCTAAAGCTACCTGAAGGCCTGATATTGCCTGAAGGAGTGCTCCTGTGCTCTGCCTGTCCCCCGCTACATGCTCCTACCAATGTCTGCCAGCCACTGCTGTCCTACTGCCAGGAGGGCCACCGGCAACAGGTGACTCCATCATTTCTGTAGGACTTCATTTCTGCCAGCCTGGTGCTTCAGGACACCTTGCAGCTAGTGAGACATGTCCACATCAGCCCAATGGGCAAAGTGGGCATAAGAAGCAGGTCTGGCCATTTTGGAGGCCACTAGCTGCTAAATTGTCTTAGTTGGGCTGTCCATCTGCACTTGTCCCACCTGCTACTGAGTGCACACTGGTAGATACATCCCCATTTAATTAACTATTCAGGTATAGAGTGGAGAGTGGTGAGAGCAGAGGTGAAGTCCTAGGTCCCAGCTCTGGACAAAGCAGCTGCCACATGGCAGTTTGGTTTTTTTAGGAGACACTTACTCTACTTACTGGGGAGGTAAGAGATTTTGGGGACATTGTCTGTCTTTTTAACACTCTCTTGCTGAAGTTTATCATAACCACCAATTAATTGTCTCTATAAAACTGCTTGGCTTATTAACTGTCTCAGGAATAAATCTTGCCAGGATTCAGACACACTAGCACTGCTATTAACTTCCAGGGAATTACTGAAGTGTAGGAACTTGAAAGTGCTTTCAGGAACTGGCAGGATTTACATCCGAACTAAAGATATCAAAGCTCAATTCTTTAAAAACCTCTGTAGAGAAACACAAGAGCTTGGCTAAAGTGAACTAAAGTTGGATCATTAATATCAGAAGAAATAAAAATCACTACAGATCCTTACCTCCAGTTTCAAACAAATTATAAGCCTCTGACATTAGAGAGATCAGGTTAGATATGTTTAGATTTGGTTAGAGATGGTTAGTTATGTCAATCTCATGGGTCACTATCTATTCAAAGTTTGGGAAACAATCAGACCATCAGTATATCTGTTGAGGGAACATAGCATTAGAAAACACCTCTAACACTCTCTTTGTGAATTACAACAATTAATTAAAACAAACTACAGTCTAATGGTAGTATTTCTTCTGCTTGATTAAACAAGCACTATCATCGCCATGAACATCAGTGATCTCATGACCTTCCTAATCTTATGACAAAACTGGGGGAGTTCTGCTGTAGAAAGGCTGATGAACTTTCAGGCAGTCAGTGTAAACTAGTTTGTAAAATCCTGGGATTTCTTTGTTACCAATTAAAGCCACTAGTAGACTCTTTATCCACAAACATCTATCTGCCTCACGTTTTTCTTTAGTCAATCACAATAATACAGGTATAACAAAAAATGTGTAGGTAACTGATCTCTAACTCTAGAGTTGAATTTCTCAAGTTTGCCTACAGCAAGGGTTGTTTTTTTACCACCCACACATTGCTTTGCTTACGTGAAAAAAAAATCTGACAAGCTTTCAAAAAGCTCCACCTCTGATTCTCTTGCTGTTAATCTTGTCATTGTTAACACAAAATGGCTGCTTGCCGAGGCCAACAACTTTCTGTGTTCCACTTTGTTCTGGGCCACACCTGCTTAACCACTAGTAAAACAACTAGTTAAAAAGTAATAAAAAGTTATTATGTACATGTTTCATATGTGGTGATAGATACAGAAGGACAGGTTCAGATTTTTTTCCCCATTCCCACTTCTGAGAGGTGAAATTTTTTACATTCTTAGTTTACAAATGTTGTGTACATGAAACATATGTCACATGTCTGCTTTTTCTCTGGTTCAACATTTTTTTTTTCCCCGGTAGAAATGTGGATTGATTGACATCTTTAGAGGGAAATAGGCCAGAAATAAACAATTTAAAAGTTTGAAGTTACACAATGCAGAACTTTCAGAAATTTCTGACATGAAAACGTGAATCAAGATTGTCTTCATGTCTGCAGACCAGTATGCTCAATACTCAACATCCATTCCTTTACTTATCTTTTAGTGCAGAATCTTGAATCATCCCCAATACTTGGTAACTTGCAGGCGTATTTCAATCCCTGTGGGAAGTATGTATTTCCACTCCCCTGAGGCAGAAATAAAAATTGTTCAGGGACAAAGTATACTTTGAGGAATTAAAAACAAACAAACAACACTTCTTCTGATGAACGAGATTTCTCAAGGCTAGAGGGTGCCTTTCATTGCCAGTAAAGTTCAACTGTTTTCTAAGTGAAACATATTTCAGCTTTGAGAAAATGCTGTGTATTCATTCCTCCTTCAGGAAATGCTAGTGTGTGGTGTCTGCTGATGACATATTGTTCATGACACGTCAAGGACTCTAGTACAGTAAAAAAAAGTCTTTGCTCTTTTTACCAGCCAGGCATCAAAATCACCAACATATACCTATGCCTGCTAGCAGTGTCATTCAGTTACTAAAACGTGAACATATGGTTTTGTGGTTTTTGTGTTTTGTTTTGGTTTTTTTTTTTTTTCTTTTCTTTTAAAGGGTTATGACTTGCTTTTTCTGTACTAGTTTGCTTCACTCCCTCCTTCAGCTGTCTGTAGTAAAATGCAACTGTTGATTTCCACCTTCATTTTTCCTGGTGTAAATTACAAATAAGAAGGTTGAAAGGATGTCAAGCAGTGTTGGGGAAATAAGTTGTTGTTCAATATGTGGAAAGTATAGGAGCACGTGAAGTAAGTGATATGTTCCAAACCAGGCTCATATCTCTGTGGGAACTGAGCTGGCAATTTTTCTGTGCTTATTCCTAGGAACATCATCCAAATGACATGCTATGATCCTGTCAATAGAAAATGAAAGGCTACATGGAGATCTCATGTATATGCAGCAGGACAGATGGAGGTTAGGTAACACATTGATATGCTGCGGAATTAAGTCATTACTGGGAAACCAGGAGCCTTGTCAATCATTGTCACGCATTCACGTTTCTGAACTGCACAGGCGTGCGCTGGCTGCAGGTCCATGGGTTTGTCCCTTCCTCCCTCTCCGTTATTCTACAGCTACAGCACTCGAGCTCCTGGAGATGCAGCTGCCCTTCAGTACTCCCTGTCTTCAAATGCGCTTTTGTGGGCCTGGGGGCCTCCCACAAGCTTAGCGTCCAGTAGTAGCTCTTGTGTAAGCACTTAGCTGAAGGTCATGAAAAGCAATATTTTTCTCACATGGAGTTTGCAATGCCCTTAGCACATATACACACAGCAAGCTAGAGGTTTGCCTGTCTTCCCCATGCTCAAAGCCAGTGGCAAGAACGGTTAGTTGCCCATAGGAGTACCAGCACCTCTGAAGACGTTGCAATATACTTAGGACTTTTCTGCACTTGAAAAGGGCAGTGAGGGGCTAAATCAGGTGTCTCACACATCTTGCTGAAGAACCTGACGTACTGAGGAGCATCCACCAAAAAAAAAGGCATCCTTTGGAGAGTTTGAAATGGAAGCAGTTGAGGTGGGAAGGAGCATCTTTAGCATATAGCCAAGATGATTTTTTTTCAGGTAAAATAATAGATCTGGGGAAAGTTGAGACATGAGTCCTTACTTATAACCACTTTTATTATATTATTGTGAATGGCAGGTCTGAATGACATGAAGTCCTTCACTAGATCACAATCCATTGCCAGGACACACACAATAGAGAGGCAGGGATCAAGTGAATAGGATACAGGTCGCAAATACCATGGAGAGGAGTTGAGGAAACAAAGGAGGATTTGACTGGAATGGGGACTATCAGTAAATTTTTCTCTAAAAGTAAAAATGAGGAGAAATACAGCAGATGAAAGACAGGGTCAGCTATGGAAGGAGGTTATGAAGGGAATACAGGTCTGGGAGTGGAAGGAACAAGTGGAGAAGGAGGGAGGGGAAGGAAGGGACCCAAATGGGCAAATGATAGGGAAAGCCTTGGTGCAGGCTTTTTACTGGAAAGCACTGGATGGAGAAGCAGGAGATCTGAAAATTTTTCTTTTCCTCCATTTACTGAATTCAGTAATGATGCAGATATGTTCCCCGTAACTTCAGAGCTGCTCTAACTTTTATTGTCTTCTCCAGATCTTCTGGGCAGACATTTTCCATCACCTTCCACCAGAGAAGCTCTCTGGCTGGCCTGTTTAGAGGCAACAGTTCTGTGTACTTTACAACCCACATACGTAGCTCTGGGCCCTTGACCCCATGACCTGAAAAATGAACAAGCTGTAGTGGTTGTAGAGCACCATTACAAAATCCTGTTAAGTGCCTTTACTTTGTCACTTAGGAATATCTTGGGGAGCATATTGTTCAGTGTTCAGAATTCGGTGTGCTTTAAAAAATGTTTTGTTTGGTAGGTTCTGGAGATAAAATTAGACAGCTTTGGACTGTTTCATTTTTGTGTCAGTTTACATTGCCTGACGTGCAGATGGAGCTTGTTCCATGATGCTATTTATAGTCAGGTGCAAAGCCAGTAGAAATAAGCTGAGGGCACTGCAGATTGCTGAGTGCCTTGCAGATGTACAAAGCAGCAACTGACTTTACAACAGCAACTAACTGGAGACTGATGCCCTTAGAAACCTAAAGAAGACACTAATTGCACTCTACTGGGGAGACAGTTAACATGCTAAGCCACTTATCTTTTCTAATTATTCTTGATCTGTTCACTCATTATAAAAAAGACATGTCTCTACAAGAGAGTATTACTTTGTTTCTGTTTCTGCTCCATCCTGTTCAAAAGCATGCAAATGGGTTTGTCCTGTGGGACCTGCAGCCATGGTGCTACGTTTTTGCTGTGATTCTGGGATTTTGTCCACAACAGTTCAAGGTGCATGATGTCTCAAGGTGGCAGCTGCCCCTTTGGTTAGAGACCAGACGATCACTGGGCACACAAATCTGTCTCCTCTGTGCTCTCCAACGGGAATCTTTCTTCTGTTCTTTGTCTCTTGCCTTCCTCTAAAGTAAGTCTTTCCAGACCGGTTTGGTAATGTTTGTTCTTTCAGCATGGAAACACATACCCACAACTCATTTTACATATGGCTAAAGTGGTCAGGTGGGAAAGAAGATATAAATAGACCTTTCTTCAAAGTGTTTCTTGGAAGATAGGGGCTATTTGCAGACTGCACATCTCATGAAAAAGAAGCACAAGCTTGCATGAGATTTACAACTTGAAGTGTATGGTTCAGCTATGCAATGCAGCTTTTTGAATGCTGCTTCAAACTGAACCAGCTCTGAGTCAAATTATTAGTGGTGTATTTTTATGTCAGCAGGCCTGGATTATGTGTATAGTCAAGGACACAGTTCTTTGGACCATGTCAGGATCCAGGTGTACAAAATTTTCCATCCCTCTTTCCTGCATCCCCCCGTGACAGTGCAAGAGACTCCTAGCAAAGGTGCTCAAACATTGCCTTACCCCTCTAGACTATTATCTGATGGAAACACTACATTCATAACAAGATGTGGCATAAATAATTGTTTTGGTGAAATTTTCAGATTTTTTTAAGGCCTAAAATTAATGTATTTTTAACCAATACTTGTGTTGAGAGCTTTTTTTAGCTTTTTTTTTTTTTGCTTTGTTTTGCTTTGTAAAAAGCTTCAGTGTAGAATTGTTTTGTAAAAGTCTATAACCAAAATAATCAACTGTAAATAATGAAAGGAAAGAAAATCTAAATTTAACTCTATTAATAAAGCTGCTTCTTGGATGTCCTTTCAAACTGGTGATTGTGGTTGGCACAAAGAGGTAACGTGATCATTTATGGAGTGAAAAGGATTCAGCTTATAAGTAAGTACCCTATCACTGGCAACTGCAGCCTCTTGACGATGATGTAATGCACTCTATGGGAAAAGCTTGAAAACATTCAAGTTTTTTAGTGGAAGCCAAAGCTATTGTGCTGTGTGGAGTTTAAAGACATTAGAGCACACTTGTGAAGGATTTTTATGGTAGCCTTACTGCTGCAAGATTATAGACAAAGGGTCTTCTATCTGAACAGATCAGGTTATATAGGTATTGAATGTGTTTCCATTTCAGATTATACAGTATGACCTCATCTTTAAAATCTTATTTTTTTTTTTTCATCCCTAAGTTCATCTGATAAAAATATAACTCAAAAGTTGAAGGAGTAATATATAAAATAAAACCCAAAACAATAAAACATACTTTTAGCTTTTTAATATTTGAGGCAAAATTCAGTTAATACTTTACTGTGCTTTTTACTGCTTGTTACTATCTGCTTCCAAAATACAAAGTGTTGTCATTATGTTTCAGATTTTTATTGCCTCAGAAAAGAAAGGCCTTGTTTGAAAATTCAAAATATTTTTACACATTTTTATGCTATTTTAAAACTTTTCTTGAAATTGTGATGGGAACATTTTTAATACTGGATACCTTCTTTTAAATTAAGACTTATAAATCATATAAAATTATACAAGATTAGCCAAGCTGAAAAGCAGAGATTTTTCACTGAAATTAATCGTGAAAGATTTGGCTTTTATGAATACGGGACGTTCTTTGCAGACTCCAGCCTGGTAGGGAGGGATGAGATCCACCTGTCCAGAAGGGGCAAGAGAGTCTTTGGCAGTAGGCTGGCCAGCTTGGTGAGGTGGGCTCTAAACTGAGGGACTCATGGGGCAGGGTCCAAATTGGCAATGTTGGTGCCATTGCATCCACTGGGGAACTGGCCAGGCCAACCTGAGCAGCAACCGCTGTTCATTAGCTGCCTCCCAAGATGAAAACAGAGAGCCAGTCACCTTGTGAGCTGGGAAGCCTACGGATCCCCTCACAGCCCTCCAGGGAAGCCTCTACGTTCAACTGCCCCTCTGAAATGCCTGTACACCAATGAACGCAGCATGGGGAATAAACTAGTGCACTAGTCTTATTTGACTGTGCATATGTAAAACACAACACAACAAAACAAAACAAAACACCTCACCCCTCAAAAAAAACTCCAAGCAGCTGCTTTACAAAAAAACTTTACTTTTTTCATTTATATCTACCTGCAAAGGAGAATTGGCAGAAATGTTGATGTAGTTCGTTGATTGTAAGATTTTTGGCTTAGTAAGATATAAATTTTCACATCTAAATCCTTACTAAAATACCCAAATAAACAGACAATTTCCCCAATAGTGTTAAGTAAACAGTGGTAACGACTACAGGTCAGCGGGAATAATCAGTTGCTTATCAGCACACATTTGAAATCAGGTCATACTCTTTTGAAGCTTGAAGTTGTGAAGCTAACTGTTAATATCTTCTGTGAAGGTCAGGAAGACATTCTGTGTAATAGCAAGATTAAAGAAATAAAAATTAAAATAATAATTGATCAGTAATTGCAAGCTTTGACCAAATTCTTCCTCCACTTGGTCAGAGAAGATGGAAGGAAGAATGTTTTGAATTCTGCAACTACAATTACACTTCTGTGTTGGACAGGGTTACCCACAGGAAGTAAATCCACAACTTGAGAAGAGTGTTAGCTGAGGGGGGGAATGTTCATTAATACTGAAAAAGGTTCATTAGATGGTAAAAACTGAGCTAACTCAAGTGAGGCTGTACCTAGAAGGTCCCATGTTCTCTGGGTCAAAATGAGTATCTGATTTGGAATAGTGGAATTAAGTCATGAAATCAAAAAGTCCTGCTTCTAAAACCTAATAATAGTAGTGTATAAATATTTAGCAGTACTGGAAAGACTGTGATTCTAACAGATCAATTTTCCAAAGCTGTATTGATCAGGTAAAACAGGCACTGAATGCATGGTTCTTCTCTCTTTCTTACGCATGGATTAGTACAGATGTAGAAACTTAGAAAGGGCAAAGTACTATATAGTACTGGATAGTAGGAAAATCTCCAGTGATGACCTAAGCAACTGCTAGTTTTCCTCCTACAAACCAAACATTTCTGTTGTGTTTAATGAGCTTGATTGATTAGGTAAAACAATGTCCATTTGCAGAATCATTGCTCCCAGATGGAGGCTTTTAGTGTTTACCTCCTCATAAACTTTTTTCTTTCTCTCTTTAGTCTTCATTTTCCCCCAAGGATTTACAACTAACTTGTAAAATCAGTTTGGGAAGAATTTTGGTTGATTTGTTTTTGGCCCCAGTAAAAAATAACACAAGGTTTAATATTATCAGCTACAGCATGCCTTCTCCAATAGATTAAAACAATATCCATTTGGAATGATGGAAATGTGAGATAACAGGATCTCAAGATAATACTTGTTCATTTGCCAATGCAGTATTATTCCCTGCAGTATACGTTTAATAAAATGAAATTTAAGAAACTATTAGAAAGTAAGGATACGTTAGTGGTCTAATTATCATAGTCAAAATATTTAGATTTTTCCACTTGACAGTCTTGGCAAGGTTATGTCAAGTTGTAACCTATCTTAGACAGATAAACAGATTGCAATATGTATTAAATTTGGCTGACATCCTCAGCCGGTGAAACTCCATAGAATTCACAATCTGGCCTTCTACCATTTTTTAATGCTTTTGGAGTGTCTGTTTAAACTGGTGTGCTAGACTTGTACGGTGGTTGTGGTTTGAAAATTACTCTGGTGATGCTGAGGAAGAAACAGTCCACATATCACTGGTATATAGCAGTTTCCTCCCTTTCTTTGGCTAAAAATGAAGTTTGAGCCATGCTGTGAGTATGTTAAGCAAAATAGACTTCTAAAATACATCGTTGCTGTAGTCTGACAACCTTCTTTGGAAAGAGCAAACAATGTCTGAGATGTAGTTAAAAACCTATACATACATGGTGATCATACTGCTTTTACTGTGTGCAATAATGTTAGTAGACAGAGAAGAATCCTTACTTCAAGCTACGAATAGTTAACCTGCAGAAAGTCT
Source organism: Podiceps cristatus (assembly GCA_000699545.1). NCBI lineage: Eukaryota > Metazoa > Chordata > Aves > Podicipediformes > Podicipedidae > Podiceps > Podiceps cristatus. The sequence goes on along the minus strand of KL261470.1, from coordinate 3,474 downwards.
GCTTCCCCAAGAAAAATAAATATGCAGTCCTTTGGACTGAACAAAGTTGTCTACAGTTGGGATGTTTTACTCCTCAGACTTAAATAGTAAGTTGATTTCTTCAAGGACAGTATCTTTAATGATGGGAGACATCTGGGAATGTTTTATTCGAGGTCTGTATATGGAGAACAAAGCAATATATATCATTGGCTTATATTCACCAGTTCTTGCAACATCACTTCTGTCACATGCATGGCATAAACATATTAGATATTAAGGGTCATCTCAGTTTCTTCGTTTACTCCCTCTTCTGCTGGGCATTCAGTAGTTTGAATACAGAATTCAACAACAGCAGAGCCAATAACAGCTCAGATATAAGAATAAAGGGGGTTCAAACAGGAAAGAAATAGGGCTGAAGCCACTTCTGCTATGTTGCACTAAGTTGCTGATTAGGAGATCAGCATCCAGGCTTGAGTTCATGTTTCGGTGTATCTGTGACACCCCTACTACCCTATTGCTGTTTCTGTCCTCATCCATGGGAGTCCGCAGCCTTTATGTGGCTGCCATGAAGAGACCTGTGCAGCTCTGTAGCAAAAGCCTTTGCTTACCTCAGGGTGAGAAGAGGCCATGGCACAATTGCACTTAGAGAGAGCAGCTGAAGCACAGCTGTAGCTTCTGTTATAGTGTAAGCCTGAGAAGAGGGCTCTGTCAAAAGCAAAGTTTTGGTCCAGGTTATAATCACTCCCTTGTAGAGTTCCTTGTTGGAACTCCCGGAGGAAATTCCTTGGCATATAATTGCTATAACACAAATTATCCTGAATGGCTTGAGCTTGACTATGCTAGATAGCATCCCTGAAAACTGCAGAGCCTCTTGCGGTGCCTCATGCATCCTGTAGATTTAGTGAGAAGAGGGAAAAACTGGAGAAGGCAAGAGATAAGGCTGGATCTCATTGCTTCTTCCTTCTACTTGTGCAAGCTAGGAGACAGTAGGGTGGGATTAGGCAAAAGTGTATCCAGCTTCTTAATGATATGAGCTGTATACCCAAATTTTCATCGGGCAAGAACCCCAGTCCCAAAATTTATACCTTAATGTGTTTTCCATGGATCCCACCGATCCTGTGTAAAATAAGTGAACAGGCAATTGGAAAAGGCACGGGTATGCTGCTGGATCCTAGTTTATACACATTTAGCACTTTCCCTCACAGCTGCTGTCCAGTTTACAAAGAAGCTTCTGCCCTAGCCCAGCCCTGCCATGGAGGTGGCCTTAGCATGGAAACCACAGCCGAGCAGCTAATGGGCCCCAGGCATTTCAGGTCACAGTACAATTGCTGTTAGTGCAGCCCCTTCCCCTCGGAGCCCTGATCAGCTGAGGGCAGCCTGCCAGGGGATATTCCTGCCTATGGGGCTGAGAAGGCACATGGGTGACAGCATCATGTGGCGCCTGGGGTGGAGGCAGCAGCTTCACTGGGCTCAACAGAAGAGCTTGCACCAAGCTGACCAAGAAAGAAAAGTGAAAGAGGGAATGTGGAAATCCATTTTTAGATGTGACCTTACCAGAATTTATAATGAGCATCCTGCGTTTTCCTCTGAGTCATGGAGTAGTCAAAAGCAGCTTTATGCAGCGTGTGTCCTCGGCAGTCTCTGTGGAGCTTCTCTTGGCTTCAGCCCGTTAAATCAGATCTCAGCACAGCATGTGTAGTGCATTCTTGTGGTCATCTCTGCATTCACGTATTGCCACAAAATATTTAACAGAGGTGCCAGCTGTCTACTGGAAGGTGCCGTAACTGTGTGTATCCACCTGCTGGGATTTAGAGTTGACACAGTTGATCTTCAGCCTGTTATAGACACCAGTCCCTAGTGAACAGCTCCAGTTTTCCACCTCCTAAATGTTTTCTCTGCAGAGATTGAACGATCTGTTTCAACTGGGCTCTCTTTGGCTTACAATCAGGAATGGTTTAAAGTTACAGTATGTTTCTTCTTTTATTATTTTTTTCCTTACCAAGATATAATTGTAGCTTAATGTTTAAACCAACATAAAAAAACCAAACAAACAAATAAAAAAAAATAATAGGAGAGCTAAATATTTTTTAAATAAAAGTAGTATGCTCTAAGTACTAGGGTTCCTCTGTTAATAAACATAGTTCTGTTTATTAACATACATGGCTCACAAGTATAAAAGTCACTGATCTCTAATTGGTCATGCTGCTAAGCTAAGCACATGAAAAGTCCTCTGCAACAATGATGAATAAATCATAACATTCAAGACTGAAGCTGATGGGTCAGTAACTAGGCACAAGCAGCCTGTGTGCTATGTAGCAGCTGTCTGGGTTATAGGCTTGTTCTCAGTTCGTCATGTAAGGGGGTAGGTGGTCTGCTGCATCCAGGGAATCCCGACACGCAGAAATAGGAGCGGATTTTCACATGAAACAGCTAAGGTCATATGCAAAGCTCACTAAAGGGTGTTTCTTTAACTTTCTCACTTGTGTCATTCCCTGGAAGAGAAGCAACTAGCTAAATCCCAACTGAACATTTAACCCCTCTGAAAAAAAGCCCGTTTTTATTCTCCTTCATCCTTTGAGCTTCATAAAAGTGTTTCACCTTTGGGAATGATTTTAGTGAGGAGGTGTCTTAAAATGCATGTGGGATGGTGCTGTGGAGGTGAGTAGCATATTCAATGGAGGTAGAGACTAAGCCTGGGACAGGCTCAGCTACCTTTTCAGTAGTACTTCTTCCCTCCAGGCTGTTCTTGAAAATTGCTACTGAGGCTTCCTTGCAGGCTTTGGCATGTCTGATGAAAGTGGAGCCTCTGTATAGCAGCTCTCATATTCCTAAGGTTTTGAAGCCCAGGAAACAATTGCGTTTTCTGCACTGAGTTGACTTCAGCTTCAGGGCAGAGGCAACTAAAGGAAATTTTGCAAGATTTCCCTGAATCTCCTACCAGATAATCCCTCTGGCTTCAGATCTGAATCAAATGTACTGGATTTTCATCGAAACAGAGGTCAGCTGGTGAATACTTCTGCTGGAGGAAGAAAATCCAGAACGCCATGCGGGTTCCTCATGTACTTCTAGCAGTTGCTCTAACAGGTTTCTCCTATAAATGATGATATTGTGGTAAGGTACAGTAGCAAATGGTTCCTGTTTACAGTTCTCTAAAGAGAGGACAAATGCCACAGTGTACATTTGTGAAAACAAGGTATGTGTTTATATTGCCTTCCTGCTTAAATAATTGGTGGCCTATATAATAAAATCTATTTTCCTAGAGCCATGAAGCTTGACGTGTATATTTGTTTGAACTTTTGAGACATTTCTACCATAATCCCTCAAAACAATACAAGTGCATTCAGAAAGCTATGACTCCCTCGATTGGTAGAATTATTCAGAGTTCAAGCAGGAACCAACCAAATCTGTTTTGCAACCCAATACTATAACAATTCCTTTGCTGAGTTGCAGGTGGGAGACGATGACTGTCCGGAATTGCAGAGATGGGATCAGGAA
>JMFS01027465.1:0-11209 GCA_000699545.1 Podiceps cristatus | reverse complement strand
CCACCCCCCACCCCCCAACCCCTCCCTTAATATAAGCCTGTTACACTTGAAAGATTTGTTCGGAATGTCCAGTGGGAACCTGGAAATCATAATAATTTGTAGTATCGATTGTGTGAAGCTATGCAGCTGGGGCCTCTAGTGAATAGACAGGAATAGACATTTTATTGATTAACTTTTACAGTCATATTTTCAGGACTCTGCTGCAACATAATTTTCACTTCCTAGCTTTGTGCTGCTGCATCATGAAACTTGGATTCTTCTCTCTTAACATTTACTCACCTGAGGGAAACAGTATGGACTTGTCTTTTTTAAGATGTACTCTGAAGAAATGTATATTTGGCGCAGTGAATTTTTCTAAATTTACCCCCTGCTGTCACAATAAAATAAAAAGATCTTCACAAGTGATGTTATTAAGTATCGTATAAGTTGAACCCTCCCCCCACCATATACTAGATGTCATTGTGTAATACGTTCCACTAATACTCCTCCTCTGCATTTTCATCTTTATTTTCTAAGTGGCTAAGACTGTGGCAAAAGTAACCCCCTTTCTTACACCCACAAATTCCAGAAGTGTTTAAAGGAATTTGTCCCATAATGAAATAGGTGGTTTTATCAGTTAGTGGAATTTTAAAAAGAAAAGACAGAATGCTCCTCTGAAAAACTGAAATGAGTTATCAGTAAAAACTGATTCATTTTCAGGAGTCACATCCTGCATTAACCAAGATTCTTTATAAAAATACTGAGAGAGCAGGATTTCAATACAATTACTAATCAATCATTTAAAAAAATATAATTACTGAAGTCTCAAACAGGCAAATCTTAGAAACCATTATTTTGCATTTCTGATATTACTCATTACCAGAAAAAGACAAAAATGGCATTATGCCATTGTGCAAGGAACTTTTGCATATTAGCTGCATGTTTCAGTATGGGTTACTTTGTACATTAGATGCCTAAGCCATTTCTCTTTCATGAATATACACAATTATCAGTGAAAATCCTGATCTGTTTTTCTTCATTTAGTGACTGTTTATTATTAATTACATGATGTACTTACTTACATTTGGACCATGTTTTTTTACATAAGTTTAGTAATGACTTTCACCAAATAGGCCAAATATTCATCACCATCATGACTGGCACTAATATGATTTAAACCTCTGTCATGCCATTATTTTTTCTAAGTTATGTTAATAATAATGTCTTTGAATTATATAAATACTTAAGATGTTTGTGGTCATGTTCCCTTTTGTCCTTCCCTTCTCATCAGAGACATCATGGTGTGCACCATATGGAACTACAACTGAGGCAGAAATGCTCCAAGCCATTAAAAAAGGTTCACTTTGTTTACTGTTGTCAAACTTACAATTGAATAATTCTTATTTTCTCTTAAAAATCAGGAAAAGTGTGGAGAACTTTAAGCTAAGAATAACAGCATCAAAGAAAGAGGAAGAATAGCAGCTTCTCAAGGCCTCCACATCCACTGGACCTGGAATAACCTGGAATAAGCAGAACTAGTTTCAGTCAGGAGAAGAACTAGAAAATGTGAAGAAGTTGGTAAGTCTCTTTTTATGCATGGAAAAATAATGTATTATCTAGCAAGCTGAGTAAAGTAGTATTAGATCTTAATGGCATTCTAGGCCTCAGTCTTCCAAACATATATGAATGTCCGCAGTTTCACGAAACCTGTTACCGTATAAACATGTGAAAAGCTGTTCACAAGCTTGCAAGATTGAAGAAGAAAACTATTTTAGTACTAAGTATTGCTCATGATTTTATTTTGTAGTTGTGTTGATTTCTTACAGAAGTTAAGTAGTGAATTATGTTGTAAGCCTTACAGGAAACCAGTGAAGTGATTGACTATTTTAATTCAGACTAATTTAATGGAAATCCAAATGAATGTTTGTGTGTGATTTAGTTAAAGAAAGAGAAAATGGTATTCCCTTTTCTGAACATTTGTGGAGATTTTTAAATGAGATCAAAATAGTAATTCAGTAACAAAAATATAAAATCTAACAATGCAGTTAACATGCTGTTCACGGAGTCCTGGGCACTAAGGCTTACTATGACATAGCTGAAGGCCGGTTGGCTCTGTTCCATTATCTGTTTCTCTCAGAGAAAGTGAAAATATGAAAAAGTTTAATAAGCTTGTACCAATTTGATTTTAATGCAGAGGACATAAAACTATAAACACAGAACTATAAAGCCATAGTTATGAAGTCCATGAACCCTTTCTTTTCTAAATATTAATGGAAAAATGAGGACAAAGTAAGTGAAAAGTTGTGTTTATTTGCTTTCACAGTACCTATGACATAAGTACTTAAATAAATAAATTAAATAATAACAATAATATAGGGTATGACTGTCCATGTATAGGATATGATCCTATACATTTGTGTCTTCCCAGACACTATAGTTACTACTGGGCAAAGCTGAATTGATTGCAACGGAAATCTACCTGACAGTAAGCATTTGCAGTGGCAGGCAAAATTATTTAAGAAAAAAGAATATAAAATTAAGAAAGACAGATGGACTCATAAGAGTGAAATACAAATAGTCTGAATCAGGATTGATTTCAACATAATGTGGTGGAGGAATCCCCATTTATTGATCAACTTTAAAGCCCATGCACAGCACTTAAAAAGATAAAGTAAGCAAGGTCAGATAATCAAAGCATTTAAATAGTAAAAACAGCAACTGCCACTGTAGACTGTGAAAATAAATCCATAATACAAATTGCTTTAGCAAAAAGTGGATGAGCAGCTGATCTTCCTATTGAACTTTTATACTGTTCAGTGACCACACTGGGAAAAGGATTGGGAGAAATGCCTTGAAGATCAATATTGAGTGAGATGTAGCAGGGATTCATTCTGAACATGAAAGAATTACAAGTATGAGAGCAGAGATCTTGAGGAAATGTCATCAAGAAAGGACTGTTCTTTTAAAATACCACACATATTATGCGAACATGACATTAGTTGATATTCTATTATGATCTCTGAGCATTGAAAGTTTATTAAATCAGAAATTTAGTTACTGCAAAACATGAAAATAAGACAAAGAGAACTAATAATTTTAGTGAAATTATTTCTAAGAATTAATAATTTCTGTCTTCAAAACAGAGAATTTTAAACATATGAATTAATACAGTATTCACTTGAAGCTGGTCCTTTCCAGCTGTATGTATTTCAAGTTTTTTGCTGAATAGAAATGATAAACTCAAACATTTTAGTGTTTGTTTGGTTGGATTTTTTTGGATGTTATTGCTTGTTCTGAGTTCAACATGCATCTGTAATGATCATGTTTAATATAAGTAATATTTCTTAAAATCTGTTCTAAATAGCTGTTTCATAGACATTTTTAATGTTTTGGAGAAACTAGAATGATCTATTGCAAGTGCTCCAAATTTCAGTTCCTCCTAAAACTTTACAGCTTTTCATTTTAAAATAGATGTTAAAAATGTGCTATAGCTTTCATTTATACATTAATTTTTCCAACACTGTTTGAAAAGTATTTATGAGAAAGAAATACTAGATGTAGTAGTACTACAGTAGCTCATTGTTTCATATCTGTTGTATTCATTCACAGTTTTATTATATCATTGCATGAGAAATATTGCATTTTCAGACATATTGCCCCTTTTAAATGCAGAATCCTGCTTTTTTTTTTTTTTTTAATTTTATTTTTGACTGTAATCTTCCTTTCATTCAGGTTCACTGCCCTACTTATAAAAAGTTGTTATTGTTAGAAAGTAATAATTCAATGTTTGAAGGTATTTGTATTTCAAAGCATAAAAATCGGATAATTAAAACTAGTGTATTTCAAGGATATACAATTTTTTTTTTTTTTTTTTTTTAATATAAGAGAGCATTCGTGTTTTCTTTGAAGGTCTTATTTGACAAAATATGTTAGAGGAACTGATTCCCAAAGTCGTAAACTTTGTTCACTATGGCAACGATACAATACACCTTCTTGTAATGAATAGTTATCAACTAATATTGGCTCTATATTTGCTGCATGAATTGCTGATTACAGCAATTTCAATGGCAAAATTGTGAAACAATATTCATAGTTGTCAGAGAAAGGTCAGCTTATTTGCATTCATTAGGAACTTGGAGGGCCATACAACATGCTTGTCCTTTGGGATGCTTACAGTTATTGATTTGTGTATAGCTGTTGGAAAAATTAACTAGAATTAAGATACACTGAAGGCTGCATAATAATTCTAGTAATAACAAAGTTGTACATCAAAAAAATTAGAGCCAGCAAATTAAATATTTCTTTAAAAAATTAAAATTGTTTTATTTAACTTATTTAAAATAATCTCTTTTGAATAGTCTGAGGAAAACTCTTAGAGAACTTTTGTTAATACATACTTTTATTGTACAAAAATGCAAAGGCACTTACATTAATTGACATAAAGTATTCAAAATTTTCTATTTAGGAGTTAGGAGTATAAACATTAAAAAAGTTTATAAACCCAGAAAATATTTAATCATATGCTTAGCTTTCCTTATATAGCAAACTTTTTGTATATACCTGTATAATTACAAACTTCAAAATTTAAGCATACGAATAATCCTATCCTGATAAATAAGCTTACATTTGTACTCTAGTTATTAAAGACCTTTCAAGACCAAGAGCTATATAAAATAGTATGTAAATGTTATAGCCATTGTTGACTGATAGCTACTTAGGTCTGAAAAATGTGAGTAGTGTCTTCAAAAAAAGTCTACGTGGGAATCATGCCAACAATGTGGGACCAGGAAAAGCAAATTGTCAGACTAAGACAAAACTTTGTGGAAATGGAGAGAGAGGTGGAGAACTTAAGATTTACACATAGCAATGATGCTCAGATGGTATGCATTCATGTATTTGAAATCCTGTTTGTATTATATTTAGAAATACTGTACATGATTAGTGCATATTTCTGTAAACTTTTAACACTTCAAATGGATTAAAATGTCTTATTTTGACCATATCCATATTGTACACTGCGATAAGATTAGGTCCTGAGTCATTAAAAAATGTTTGGCTTATTTCCATTACATTCATGTATGTTTTAAGTAGAAAAATATAGAATATAGTTTTCCATATTGTGCATATATAACACATGTTTGAGATTAATCAAATCATAGTCACCTCTAACTAACAGCAGGGAACAATTCCAACATGGGACAGAGCCAGATGACAAAGAAATGAAGCATATATTTAAAAGATGCAGTATACTAAGAAAAGAAAAATAGGTTATGACTGCCTGAAGAATACTGAAAAGTTTTAAAACCTGTGGTTCTATGTGTGTGATTAATACAAACTGACAGGTAGACTTGTTAGTTTTTTTGTTTTCTTTGCTTTTAACTTGGACAAAGACTTGTGTAGGTAAATGTAAAGTAGTCCTTCAAAGTTAATCTTTTATCTTCACTCTCCACAATTACTAGACAGAAAAAAAAAAAAATGTCTTATTTTGTACACTAAAATTCTATCATTTACCTTGGTCCTTGCTTAGCACCACAGGAAAGGCAGTGATCATGGAATTGATCAAGGACATGCATTGAGGTAAGTTGTCTGCATGACTCTTTCCTCTTGTGTTGGAGTATGAAGCTGCATAGTTGATGAAAACGCTAGGAAAAAAAAAAAAATAAAGTGGTCATGTGATGAAGACAGTTAAATCCTGAGCTGAAGAATCATAGAATCATAGAATCATAGAAAGGTCTGGGTTGGAAGGGACACCAAGGATCATAGAGTTCCAACCCCCGTGCCACAGGCAGGGCCACCTGAAGAACTAAATATTTTCCTGGCCTCTCCCACAGCAATCAAGCAAGATACTTCATTTAAACTTTTCTGAATATCCAATCTGAGGTTCTGCCATCTGATCTGTAACAGACTGAGCTTTCCCAAGTGCAACCATACCCAATGATAATTTGCTTTGAACAGTTAAAGACCTTTACAAAGAAGCATTAACAAAAGATGTGAGAAAACAAGGTTCAGTTCTGTCCTTTGTGGGACTAGGGATTTGAGCCAAGGTCATCCACATTGCAGGGGAGGATAATAGTGCCTGAGCACAGACAAGTTTCTCTCTCTCTCTTTGATTCAATAACTGCTAAAATTGCCTATGAAAAGGGGAAGACTGCAAGACTGAGAGAGCAAACCCTCTCAGAATAACATGGAATGGTATTGGTTCAAAGTGCTTCAAATGAAAAGAGAAATTAATCTGTGTTCCTACATATCCCAAATGAGCATTCTGATAGAAAGTGATTCCACATTTTATTTTTACTTTATGTGAGCCTCCTTATCTTGTTTTACCTCATGTCCCCAAATCTGTTTGCTTCAACTGCCTATCTGTAAAATGATAATAGAGCTATAGTCTCACATCATGGGATGCTGATATATATGAAACACTCAGACATCATTGTGCTGAAAATCAGTGGCTGTATTTATACTTTCTTTTTACTTGTGTCAGTATGTGAGCCCCGTTTCTCAGTTCCAGTTGTGTAACATGGTGCATATTGCCATTGTCTGTAGGGTGCAGATTCAGATTTTGCCACTGAATGGACTAGAAGTGTGTTCCAGGATCTTGTTTTGGACTACACTAGTTTGTGCAGTATGCATGATCAGGGAATTTTAAAAAAAAAAAAAAAAAAAAAAAAAAAAAAAAATTAACTAAAAAGTCAGCAAGACAAATTTCAGTCCAGACAGATGAAGCTGGACAAAGCTCGAGGCAACTGAAAACCGTGTCTAATAATGTAAAACTTTGTGATAGGCAACAGAATGATATACCACTATAATACCATCCTGCTGATAGATGAAGAAAGAACAACTGAATTTCTTGATGACATCATCTTGCTGAAACTGGTGAGAGTATGCAAAGGTTTTTTGGCTTGTAGACATCAAATGAATCTTTGAAAATAACAAATAAAAATAAGAAACTTAACCTTGACATAAACTTGATAGTCCCTTAGCTATAATTTTCAAAACTGTGTTATATGTTAGTCCTTTAAGGATAAAGGTCAGCAATATCATGCAAAAATTCAAAAGAATTTTTTAAAGCAAATAAAACATCTTGTTCTCTTTCTTTAATTCTTTCAAAATTGTACTCGGAGGTTTATAAGGAATGGTCTTTAATTTGTCATCTATTGTTATCATCAATAAAAGCTAAAACAGCCAGCACCTTTTTCTGAACCCAAGAAGATACTTAAGAAGATACTTAAGAAGAGACCATGATTCTGTTTGATTTAAGTTTTAGTTTTAAGTTAATTGATGTACATTCATTTGAGGTTCCCTGTAAGATGGATATTTCAGTTGTCAGAGCTCAGGTCTTTCGACCAAATAATTTGTTATGTAAGGTTGTAAGATTTTTAAAATTTTAAATCTAACTAAAGGTTTAGTACAAAAACTTAAAAATACTTACATAAAGTATTATTTTGATTTAGAAAACATTAAGCAGGAAGAGATTTGCAATAATATTCTTGAAAATATCATTTACACTTACCTTTTGTTCGTGAAAACAAAGGTTTAATGCTTCATGACGTGTGACACTTCTACTGAACTTCACAATTACCCTCAGTTTGGGCTGAGACAAGTAGTTGCATTATTTAATACCTAATGATATTCCCGGATGAAAACAAATCTACAAATTTTAAAGAATGCATGAATAATAGTTGTGGTGATAACAGCATCTAACTCCTAGTACTTACCTAGTACTTTATGTTCAGAGATTTCATATTTTGCAAAGGAAGTGTAATTTAATTAAAATTTTAAAAAATACCAGGATTTCATGTATGTGTATAATTATATAAGTATTTTTGGCATATAAAATGAATTTTATAGGTAAGGATTTTGGAGCACAGGATAGTGAAGTGTCTTTTCTTAGGTATCAGCAAAGATAAAAGAACGAATACCATTTCAATAAAGGGACGTGAAGAAGACCAAGTAATAACAGAAAGCAAATGAGCACGGGGACTGACAGGAGCCAGCTACTCTCCAGCAACTCTCTCTGTCTATGGACTAAGAGTCTACAGGAAAGAAATGTGATGACTTCTTTTGTTTTTCTTTTAGTGAACAAGGGAATAGGCTACCTTGTGTTTACTGAAGGGGAAAAAAAATGCACGCAGTCAGACAATTTTTGCATTTTGTCTTACTCCACAGTAATTTTCTTGCCTGCTCTGGTGATTTGGGTTAAATTCATTTCCTATTGATAAGGCCAAGCAAACTGCAAGAAAACTCATTTTCTCTGCCTCCCCTTCTCTTGCATGTGTATTTATAGAGATGAATGCCTTTTTGTTTGTTTATTTATTTTTACTTTTAACTCGACACAGCTGTGTAAAAAATAATGTAGTTTGATTACTCGTAATTTTCACCCCTTTAATTAATAAGCAGAGATGAAAGGGACTGAGATCAGTGGAACAATATAATAAAATGTTTGTTTAAATTGGAGACTTCTAGAAAAAAGAAATAAAGATTTGGCAGGAATGAAAGCTTTTCCATCTAAATTATACCATATAATCTAAACTGGATTTAAGCTTAAAAAGCATGAAAATCACATAGAAAAACTGGAAGAAGAGATTGGCCAGACACAGGAAAAACACTGTCATGTGCAGGAGGAGCTTTTAGAAGAGCAATCTCAGCTCGAAATTCTCCAGCTGGACTATGGTGCAGTGGAAAAACTGATAAAATACCACAGTACTCAGGTAATAGCCTCAGTATAGCATAAGAAATTGAAGCTTAGTATTTGAAGTAATATAAGTGAATGTTAGATGATTTTTCCACTGGATAAGGGAATATGTTTTAAATAACATTAGCTATAAAATTCACTTTCAACACAAACATGAGATATATTACTGAAAATATTTAGTCATTATAAAAGAACATTTCTTCTTTTTAAACTCTTTGGAATGGGTTTCGTCTTGTCTAATTTTGGATGTCTACAGTCTGGGTGGGAAGATATGAAATAGGTATCTCATTTCTCATTATGGTCATTGAAGACATAACCAATTCAGTGAGTGGAATCAAGGGCTGAATAAATATTGAGATGATCAAATACTAAAGTCTGTTTTCAGATGAGCTGAAAATCTCTGCAGACAACTGTACGACCAGGTCTCCACTGAATGTAATGGAAGTGTAGGTATGCATTCACACATAATCACCTAAGTACGGATGTCCAAATTTAGATGAGAATAATCTGATCTGTTACCTTTTCCCAGCAATTCATTAAATGACATAGAATTATTTTATTTACTTATATATTTTTCTTACTAATAACTGTACTAAATATTTCACAGGCATAAATACTGGTCATTGCTCTAAATGATATCCAATATATAAAGATTTAAAAGGGAATATATATATCTATAAATGATTTAAAGGGGAATGATTTATGGCGGAGAGAAAAAAAAATTTAGAATAATGTATGATTTTCCTTGTATTTGAGTCTTTTATTGTTTATATTTAAGGTGATTTGTTCTTTTGGAGTTTGTGTTTGTTTGTTGGTTAAGTTTTTTTAATAGAAAAAGAATGATGAGAGAATGTGCATAGATGAGAAAGTGGGGAAAAAACATAAATTAATAGAATGACTAATACCCTTTTTCTACCCTACCAATACCAGAGAAGATGGATTATTTGCTGTATTATTTTACTACAGTAGTGTATTAAATCTAGAGCATGACTGAGCCTTGAACAGAAAGAATATAATAAAGTTTATACAATTGAAATTTGTTGCCATCTGTGGGCTCTATGGTAGCAAAATGTTTCAATTGAAAACATCTAAACATTTGGGAGGAGAGGGGAGGAAGATACTTGGTGAAGAAAACAAACAAGTTTTACATTGTCAAGGTTTCATTGCATACAAGTTCTCTGGAAAAATTAATTAAAGAAATACTACTCATTTCCAGTATTTTTAACATACAATGTTGTTAGGGTATAAAACAAATTAAAAAATACAGCAAGTTGGCAGCCATTTGCTTGAACAATTATTTTTTTTTTTTTTAATAAGGTGATTTAAGAGTATAGAAAGATTTAATGTAAAGATAAATGTAAATTTAATGTAAAGATAAATATGCAGTGAAAATCTAATCAAGCAATTGAAATAGTTACTCATGATAAAGCTAGGGTTATCAATGTATCATAACACAAATTGCTTTATGAATATTGATCCTCCTCTGATAGAGGCAAATTGCTACTGGGAGCAACTGGTTCCGTTAAGCTTCCAAATTAGTCAATTCCCAAGCTCACTAACTTGGGAAGGTACACTGAAGGTTTCATCTTTCTGAAGACTGCCTTTATTATCTTTACTTATGTAAAGAGTTCATTAGAAAGAATTTTACATTGAAATATGGTAACTTTTTAGCCTCCTTTAATGGAGCCATGCAAGTCTTTAACTATCAGACATAAAACTGCTTAATTCTGCAGATATTAATGGTTTCATATGTCATAAAGCCAGAAGAAACACTGTAATCGAGTCTTATATATGGCACAATGCAGGCCATAGGACTTCAGTGAATTAAGTAGTACCTTGCATCTAAGTAATGTGATTGAAATGGAGCATATTAAAATAGAGCATAGATTTTTTTAATGCATTCTTGACTTTAAATAGTCAATGTTACAGAAATCCTGACAATCTTTTTTAGTTATCTCAATAAATCTAGCTTTTGAAAACCTGTAGCATGCTTATTTGGTATCATTTTAGCCTCTTACTCAGAATGTCATAAGAAGCCAAATATAGAACAAAAGTATTTTATTTTATCATCTTTACCAATAATATTTGAAATCTCATAAAGCCAATACAGCAGGTAGTAGGACAAGATGTGATATAGTACATCCACAGTAATTTGTATTAATTATATTAATGGACATTTGTTCTGTGTAACTAGAGTTAATGCAAATTAGTATGGATTTATGATATCAAATCTTCTGGTAGTTTGACTGGAATTGATGAATAACTGCCAGAGTAGAACTGTTTGAACCACACTGTTAAACCTTAAAAAGTATTAGTAGAGAATAAGTGCAGCATTAGAGCATTAATTTCTACTTTCTAAAAAACTTTTTAAGGTTTCTAAGACCACACAATCTGAAAATGGTTTAGGAATTTTTTCTAATAGTGCCTGAAACATTGTTAGATATGCTCCACCTAGGCAAGTTAAAAGGTATCTATAAGTCTGTAGTTGCTATCCCTTTTATTCCAAACCAAGGTACTCTGTATTCGTTACTTTTTTTT
>KL261467.1:7937-31399 GCA_000699545.1 Podiceps cristatus | reverse complement strand
TTACCGTTTGGGGTTAAACCACGACAACGTGACCTTCAGATGCAGCGACCAGCACAGGTTGTAAGATAACTACTGAAAAGAGACATTGACTTGGAAAAAAGCTTCCTGAGCCATGATGTGGTCATGAAATTCCTTTTCAAAGAAACATGTTAAAGAAAAAGGATAAATACAAGGCCAAGGGCGGTATAAACTAGAGGCTTAAGTAGTAACTGAGTATCAGACAAGGGAGGGAGCAAACCTACCCTGGAAAACCGTTTCTCCAGCTTTTTAAAACATAGTAAAGGAAAGGAGGGAGACAGGGCTAATTAACTACTACGGACTTTAAAACTCATGCAACTGGCACCCAAAATTACAAAGCTGGCTTGAAATGATATACTTACAGAAAGGTAATGGGTTCTTTTACTTTGCTTTTTGTCTATGCGACCACAAGGACTGAAAACATTTTTCTCCTTTACAGTGAAGGCTAGAATTTTCCTTCACCCGGTATATGGTTAGGAAATGAAAAAGGCATGAAAATACAAAAATGTATCTCTGTTGTCATTACAATTCATCTTTGATGACTTGAACCTCAATAAAATACTCCAAAAAGGCATCGCTTCCCAATACCTAATTGTGATGCAAATTCACCCAGTTATCCAGATAGAGCCATTGTCCCCTATGACATTCGGATAATCAATCTTTTAAATACCAATTAGTTTTAAAAAACGTCCCAAGAAGGGTACCGCCTAAAAAAGAAAAGCCTCCTTTCCATCAGATCTTTGGATTTTTATGCTTGCAAATCTCTAGCAGGTTCAGCTTTAGTCTTAGCTTTCCCTTTCCCTGCTCTATTTTGATCCATGAAGGTAAGCCAAATTCTGGCTCTTGGTACAGCTGCTTTGAACAATCCTGTCTTGATTTTTCAATTTCAGTAATGTTGACTCCATGAAGCTGACCTAAAGTGCTTCCTCCCTTTTTATAACCACACAATTTATTTCGCTGCTCAGCCTGGACTTCTGACAACATCAGACTTGGTCACCACTGAAAATGTAGCAATAGGCTTCACTGTATTTTTTAGCACGTATTTGTTTTTTGTTGTAACAAGAATTAAAAAGTGAGATGGGGTTATAACAGCAACAGCAAGGACTTTGCTCTTTGTCGGACAGGCACCATTCAGTAAATAGATAGACTCAAGTAATTTTCCAATGTTCCCTATGCTGAGAAGGCCTAAAAGACATATTTATTTCCATAAATTTTGCATGATAAATAAAATAAAGTAAGTATAACTCCCTATGTAATGGTCCTTTGTACAGCATCTGTTTGTTAGGGTGCAACATTCTTTGATGTATAGCATAAAACAAAGTGTCATGGACAGATCCTGCAGTAAATGGAAAGGATCCCAGTGATTGCATTGGACTATGACCTCAGGAAAGCCATGACTGCATCTTCTGAGTTGTGTTCCTAGTTACAGGAGAAGCTGAAGCCAACT
Organism: Podiceps cristatus; assembly: GCA_000699545.1. Taxonomy (NCBI): domain Eukaryota; kingdom Metazoa; phylum Chordata; class Aves; order Podicipediformes; family Podicipedidae; genus Podiceps; species Podiceps cristatus. The sequence goes on along the minus strand of KL261467.1, from coordinate 29,934 downwards.
GCAGGGGACTGAGCCCCAGCCTTCCAAAGTCGGTATCGATTTTTGCATTGTTCTTCTGTGGCTCACACCTTGGATGAGCTCTGTTTTCAACCCATTTTTTTGCCTGGCAGCTCCAGCAAAGAGATCACTTCCATCACGATCCATAAGGAAATGATTCTTGCCATGAAGTTTTTCAGCTAGATTTCTGGAATCAGCAATACTGCCAGGCACTGCAGAGTATCTTCCGCTGTATGCATTTACTATTCTTTTTTATTTGTTGTCCTGGTTGTATGTATCTCGCCTCCTTACAGTTATTCAGCCCCCCTTCACCTATTGCTTGAGATGTAGCAGGCATGAGGAACCATTCTGTGGGCAACTGCAAATTCCCAATTATCATCTGTGGAAGTCAGACTGTGCACTGTGAAATGAAAAAGTCACAGACCTGTTGCAGTAGCCATTGCATTAGAGGCTGCAGCAGACCATTACATCCCATCAACCAGGCTGATACGTTTTGCAAGGTATAGTGCCCTTTCAGCAATCACACGTAACGTTAAATAGCAATGTTTTAAACACGCACACTATCACAGCCATTGATGACATCTCGAAGGTACAGTCCAGCCAAGATCCTATTCAGTCTCTCCTCTGAACAGTTCCTATTTCCAGCATTTAAAACATACAGGGAGACAGGAAGACATTGTTTGCATCATTTTAAATATTTTTTTACTAAGACTGGCAATACTAACAGGAGTATTTTTAGCTCACTTACCAAGCTGTTAGTTCATACCAACCAAACCCAAGGCGAACACAAGTAAAACAGGTGGGAGGGAGTAACAGATGAGGAAATGGAAGAAGCTCCTGTTCACGGTTGCCTTCTTGGTGATGTGGTTAGCAAAGGGCCGCACAATAGTTCATTTTTTTTAAGCAGGAGGAAGAGGAAAGACTTTATGGCCTGTAGTATTTGTAGAGGACAAGACAGTCCAATGGCGAAAATGGTAACGTTCTGGTAAGAACCACAGCTCCCTCATGGTCCATGTGACAAAAGTTGTCAAAATTGGTGGTTAGGCCTCTCTACAATTCCACCCGTGCAAGCAGCCTGTCTGGAAAATAAGAGACTATTGTAACTAAGTATCTGATTAATACTGAAGAATTTACCAGACTTCTCTTTTGCAGTGTCATGATTTTGGTCACGTCACTCAAAGATTGTGGTCAGAATATTCCAGTAACTAGTCATTTTGGGTACTGCGATTCTTGAGAAACTTTGTGAGAGGCTTGATTTTCAGAGAGTGCCCACATACCCCTTGGAAAATCCGGCTGCCAAGGAGTTTCTCAGTTTCTGCGTGGGTACACATTGCAAAGTCCAGGCAAGGACAGGCGCAGCACACCCTGACACAGAGTAATTACCCGAAGTGAAGTTTGTTACACGTTTTCTCTTCTGAAAGTCTCAGGGCATCTGTAGCTATTACAGTCAGGAGAAATTAATCTATGGGAGAATGAAGGAGGGGTTTCTAACTTGTGCATCATCCACAGACCAACTAATTAAGTCTGAGTCATAGAGCTGTTACCTGAGAAGGTACAAAGAAAATGAGAACAATGGCACTGTAAGTGCCGCACAGTCCTCGATTTGGGCCAGGATATTAAATTTTAGATCGCGCTGTGTCTGTGATGCTAGCACCAGCAAGAAATGTTTTGTTTCGGTTTTGTATATAGACCAAGCAAATCTGATTTGGAATTGTTGGAAAACAAAAATCCCAGGAAGGTATAACATACTTTTAAAAGGTAAAACTTTTCCAAATAGAATCACGCTTTAAGGTTCATTTGATGCTCAAAGAACAAAAGAATGTATAGGTTGTAGGATCACTGGCTGTCTTGGAACAAATCCTTACAAAGGGGCAGAGAGGTGTGTGTTTTCTCTGTGGCTTTTTTTTTAGGCCAAATATATGGATTTAGACTTTACCTTCTACGTGTCGTAATAGTATGGCACATCCTTCACTTAAAATAGCTGTAAGAATGAACAGTTAAGCGCTCCGGTGGAGCCAGATAATCTGAAATAGTAGCAGACTTCTGACAGGTACACTTCCCTCTGAACCTTAGATCTGTGAAAGACGATCTAAGGTGGAGGAGTTCCTTTGGCTTTTCTTCTTCCATGTCAATTTTTGTGAAAGAGAATTGAAAAGGCACAGAAGTCATAAAAGGAGCAACAGAAAATATCCGTGATGCAGAGGTAGAAAAGACAGAAAGGTAGAGATACACGGTGAGCATTGAAGTACAACCTTGAACAGATCTAAACAAAAAGGAAAATAGGCTGAAGACTGAGTGGCAAGGCATGTGAAGTTCTCAGCAAAGACATTCCCACTTACCCAATTCCCATTTTATTCAAGTAAATCGGACTTTGCCTTTTCTGAGAATTACAAGCATTGCATCAACAATCATTTCACTTCATTGACTTTAAAATAATCTACAGCCTTTCTGGATGAAAAAATTTGGATCAAAAAATGTTAACGTTTATAAATCCTCCATCTTCTTCTTATACTACTATCTCATTATGACACTAATAGCACACTTTTAAGATATCCAGGACCACTTACAAGCTGCTTTATGGTGCAGCTTGCCTGCAGAAGAAATTGGCTGTACACGGAGTAGACATCAAATTTAATTTGATTAATTGATACATGTATCCGTTCTGAAATGAAATGGTCCCACAGAGAAATGGTTTTTAGGAATTTCAGCCTGACAGCAACTTAACCCTAAATGAAAAGCAAACTTTGCTACCATTCTCTCTACTCCTTCCATCTTCTGACTGCTTCTAAGCAGTGGATTCTGGCATAATCCAAAACTGCCATTAGAACAATGGACCTTTTTTAAGAATCAAATCTTGCTTACACTACAGCAAACTTTGACAAATGGCAGAAGAGCACCATCTGGTGACACCAGACACATCACTATATTCTGCTGCCATTAAAAAGCCATATTTGTGGTGTACAGCCTGTATTTTGGAAAGCCCATCTCCATGTGTTTTAATATGTTTTAATCCATTATTCAATTATGCATAAGGAATAGAAAAGTAAACATCCCAAAAACAAATCTGAGCTGACAGTGACCCTATGTCTACTGTCCCTTAAATCACCGAGTAGTTCTTGTAATTTGAATCAAACATTTTCTGAATTGTTCTGAGCCATTTTTTTTCAGGAGGCTTTGGAGCAGATTTTATGGGCACCATGAAATGCAGTCCCAAGTTTTATTGCACTGGACATTTCAAGGTTCTCTGTGTGATCCAAGTATTTTCTTGCAGTGTTCAAGAAACTTGGCTTAGCTATCTTTTCAAAGATTTTCCTTTTTCACAGAAGCAGTTATTAAGAAAAATGAATTACCCTTTGCTATTCTAGCTATTCAGAGGTAGGGGGAAAGGATAGATCTTAACCTGACTATTATTTGCAAATCATAGCTAATTTCAGCACAAATTGAACCTGAATATGCTAACAAATAAAATACATGATTTTTCTGAATAGATTCTTTTTCACAATGATGATCACACCCATTTCATTAAAGCTCAAGGGCAAATTAATATGAATTTAGTTAAGAATTAATAAAAGCAGTTAGTATATATAATAAGCTTAGAAAACACTTTCTGGAATCTTAGTCTGCAAAGAACTAGCTTTCTAAGGCTGGGGTTTGTGCAGACTCACACTTCAAAAGCTGTGCAAAACCCCTAAACCTCAGGGAACCTTGCCAAAAATTAGATAAAGGTCAAGAACTTGGGAACCATGGAAGTTCTTAACTGTTACGCAGGACTCAAGTATATAATTAATGAAAAATATGGTCCTACAATTATCAAGTTATTTCTTGATTTATCATATGAACCTGGTCCACATAACATTGATTTAATATTTTATTTAATAAGATAATAAAGCATATCTCCAAAGTGTAAAGATAATCATCAGAATGTCACCTAGCATAAAACTGTGCAGCATGTCTGAATACGTCTGCAGGTAGGATATGCTGATTATCCTGGAAGAAGAGTGCTCTGCTCTGCTTCCTCCCACCATCTCACAGCACTGGGACAACAAATCTTCAGCCCCTGATGCCATCTAAAAACATTTAGTTTGTTTCAATGTTGAACATGCTGTAGCAGAAACACCCAGCTGCTAAATCTACTGTTTTGTGCACTGAGGAATTTTGAGGAAGGTTGCAGTAGTTGATGAGTTGGAGAAAAATCACTCCTACTAAACAGGAAATTGGAAAAGAGGTCTGTTATTGCCCAAAAGAATGAGGGAGGAAAATGTTACATCTCCCAAAGCTTTGGCTTCCCATTTGTACAAGGCTGGGAAGGCTTCTTAGAGGACAAGAAGTCAAAAATAGAAAGCAAGTCCAGAAGACCCAGGGTCTAGCTCAGCTCTTAAAAAGCCACCTAGTAGCGTTACATGCACACTAAACGCTCATCAAATTCAGCTCTCTGCGCAGCTGGGAAGACACTGTCTTGTGCAGAGACAAGCAGCAGCCCGCGCTGGTTCATGATAGCCATGATAGCCTTCCGTCCTTTTCGATGGCAAGGTCAGGTGCCCGCTGTGGCCAGGAAGGTGTATACTGTTTACAGCCGTGAATTCCCTTCAGTGGGGGTTCCTGCTTTTGGAATCAGAAATCTGCAATTCAGCCTTGCCAGAGATCTCATACCACATGCCAGAAAAGGAAGATGCCTCTTTGGCATATTTACGTGTTCCAGGCAAGATTATTTCCTTTTCTATGTGCCACAGAGTGATACCATCGCCATTACCTTGTGCATCTAACTAATGTCAGTCATGTGGCAACTCAGTTTGGAAACAGCCATGGATCCGTGCTCTGTCTTATCCCGCATGGCCTGCTCAGGCGCAGTCATACAGGTAACACCAGCCGCCAGTGCTACCCGCTTTTTTTTCCTTCACAAGTGCTATCACAAAGGAATCAACTGGCTTGAGCCTGGATCTCTCTGAAGCTGTTTTGTTGCTAATTAAAGGATGGCTCATTAAAGAAAAGAAACCTTCTCTTGGATTTGGCAACATCAGCGTTACTAAACAATGAATATTAAAAATTCAGTCTCCATAAATACTGTAATCAACTTAAATCCAGTGATTTAATATATCTAAATCATATATCAATATGAAGGTTTTTCTATCTGCTTTTTTTGGCTTTTGAGCCCTTGGAGAGTTGTTGTTGGTTTTGGTTGGGTTTTGTTTTGTTTTGTTTTGTTTTGTTTTGTTTTGTTTCTCCCCAGCAACCACAAAATGAAGAAAGCCTTTCTTGTTTGTTTCTTGATTAAGACAGAGACTTTCACCTAATCTCTTGATTCCATGAGCTGGGCTTTAAACAAACACCAAATATTGCAAGCTTCATAATAAAAATAGGGAGAATTGGCAATGCCTTATTACATAGCTTCCCATCCTTTATGCAGGGCCACTTAGGACAACAATTTACCACTAAGATTATTCGCATTTTCCTTATCAGTCAACTCAAAAGCAGCAGTTTGGCTGACTCCAGTGACTGTGTTGGATTTTTTTTATAGTTCAACGCTAATGAGGTCTTTTTGTTGTAGAATTCTCCTAGCAATTTCTCCACTGTCTCCATCAGTTCATATTCTTGTGAGTTTGAAAGGCTAGAAGTAATAAGTTTGGAGTTATACCGCATATCCCCAAAGCATGCCCTCTTATCAGTGACTACACCTTCTAGAAACCGAAGATGCAAAAGGATGCCTTGTAACTTCCATGACTTTTGAAATTAGGAAGAAAGTTCCTACAGATACACAATGCCCAGGCTATTACATAGGCTGTCCAGTCTGGTTTGTTTGGAATGACTATTAAAATCACAGCTCATTCACAAAGGAAGCATTAAAAGCTCCAGCAAGCTCTGCTTCCCATTGCTGCTGCCCTGTGTCTTGGGATCCGTATTACTTTTGCTTAGTATAAGAGGTAGATGTGCAAGCAATTACCTCTTCTCTCCTAAATCAGCCTCTGTGTATGGAATATAACCTCTTCCAGCTTACTATCTCTTGGCCCTGCTCTTAGAACTTACTGGTGCTCCTCCAGCACCGTACTCCTGGCTGTGACTACCTGGGACTGCAGAGACACGTTGCTTCTCTCACTCACATTTTTTGTAAACTAAAATGCCATCCTACAAACCTGTCCATTCCCTGCAGATGGACTTAGCAGAAATGACTTCCTTGCACTTTGGGAAGCGCAGGGCTGGTGGATGCTGAGCAGTGAGCAAGGCCCAGCACAGTCCAGGTGGAACAGAAATGAGTGGAATCCAGTAACTAGTCTAGAAGGAAGATGCGGTTGCCTCTTCAATTCAGGGACTGTAACTTCCACAGATAGAATAATTAACCTTTTACCTTGACTATTGTTCTACTGAGCTTAAAGACACTTCTCTGTCTTCATCTCTTCTGGCTAGGCTTGCTCCCTGCTCCCTTTCCACTGCAGATTTAAAGAAAAATCTGACAATGCGTTTTCTTTTTTGTCAGTCTCTGCTTCCCTAGCTGGCTGCCTTGTAGGCAATCCTTCTGCTATACTTCTCCCTTTGTATAACAGAAAATGTCCTGCAATTTTTTTGATTTAGAAAGTAGGATGAAATGAGCTGCATATGCCGTGTCAGAACATCGCATCAGGATTCACCTGCCTTTATTTCTGGAGGTGTATAGGAAGTGAAGCAGCATGCTTCCCCGCTGCTCGGGGAAAACAGGTCTATGCTGACCTGCAAGAGAGAGAAAACCCAAGTCTGCTTTCAGCAAGTCAAAGTGAAGTGGGGGTTCCAAAGTCAGGTGGCAAGCGGTGGCTGTCATGCCAGGCAGGAAGTCAGAGGTACCAGTGACTACCCAGGAACTTGCCCGCAGTGGCAGAATTTCCAATGACAAGCCAGTTCTGAAGAAATACTGATTCCCTGAAATTCTGCCTGCCTGGATGCTGGGTGCGTGTGCGAAAGGGTGGCTGCTGATACAGGAGAAACCAAAGGAAAGAAGAAATGCATGGTGAAAGGGTTAGAGTCAGAACAATTATTTTAAACGCTTTACAGAGAAAAAAACACAAAGAAAAAAACCCACATCTCTGGCTTTTGACCTTGTTCCACTCTAGACCAACCTCTTTCTAAAGTGTTTTACCTAACTCTTAAAACGAAAGAGTATTTTGTTCCATGTCTCATACGGAAGTTTTTTCGGGTGATCTGGACATGAGTACAACTGTTAATATATTCTGTCCGCCAGAACACACTCCGATGCTGACAGGTAACCCAGTGCTGGATAATACTTTTTCATGCAAATGTGGTTGCCCCAAAGGATGTTGTTCTACTTGGGAACTGCCACGTTGCTGTTCCATTCTGATGCTTTTTCACTGCATTCCATATCAAATTTGCTCAATTTCTAAAGCAAAATAAGATTTTCTAACTGCCAGGTCTGCATTTAACAGAGTATCTGAAAATCGAGCTACATTTTTTTTTTGCCATATAGTTCATAACTTAGCTTTGATAGCAACAGATATTCCGAGATCATGACTGAACTGCAATTTTATGCACTAAAGCATAAGGGGAGATAAACTGTATCTTGCTTTTTCTACAGCTATATTGATTATCAAGACTGTTTTAGTAATTAAAAAAAAAAAAAAAACAAACAACAAACAAAACCAACAGAAAATCAAGGTGATTGTAGGGGTTGCCATGGGGAAAGAGTTAATACTGGAGTAGTTACCTGCTTCTGACAGGAGCTTATCCCTATATATACTATCTGTATATAACTATCTGTATATAACTGTGAAAAATGTATATAACTGTGTAAAATCATCATTTACCTTTCAAGGCCATCCAATTAACTATCTAAACACAGTATTTAGATTAATCTTGAACTATCACTTTAGCTTGCACAGTAGTTTTACTGACAGCCTCAGCCAAAGCCTACTGAGATCAAAGTAAAGATTTCTGTTGCTTTATATTGAATCAGGCCAAAGAATTTATAAGTCACTGAGTGAAAGCTGCATAAGCGTACATGGGAAGTAATAGAGAACGCCTTGCTTTTACAGACTTCCCATCTGTAATTGCACCCAGCAGTGACAGAGTATTTTCCACTTTAACGTCTTTTCCATAATCAAACTCTTGTTTGAATTCATAGTCTGGTTTGGGGGGTTTTGTTGTTGTTGTTTTGTTTTGGTTTTTTTTTTTCTGGATGAAACCCATTATCCATACTGAGTGTAATTCTATTTGTTAAATACAGTGAAAACACCAGCATCAAGTAATTAAACCGGAAGTAACTACCTGACATACTGAATGACAAGAGCTGATGACCCATCTGGTCCAGTCCTCTGTAACAAACTGCTGGTGCTTCCATTGTGCAGAATGAGAGACGCCAGAATTACTGATTACTTTTCGAGCTGTTCTTCTAGGTTCTTTTAGCCTAAGTGGAAAAGATTTTCCAGGGTCTGTCTGAAGGCACATGGGGCAATAGAGCTGGGAAAAGGAACGTGAAGAAGGCTTTCTCTCTAGAGCAAAAGTGGGAGGAAGATGCCGAAGGGGAAACATGCACAAAGAATGATGGCATTACTTAGGGTGGTCTTGCTGGAGTCTTGATGTGATAAAGCGCTCCCTTGGGCAGGGCACCAAGCAGCAGTCTGTACTAGGGGCCAGGCTTCCTTCTGATGTAATCAGTGGCCATTTCAACACTTAATTTCATAGGAACACAGCATCTTCTAGTCTCTTAGAAGAACCCCTGGCAATGGTAGCGGTGACAGTGTCCTGTGAGAAACAAACCTTATGAGCCAATATTTTCCTCCTGTCCTTTACTGCACATTAAAATGTGGAAGAGTTAGAAGTGCCATGGCAATCAACACCTGTGCACAGCACGGGTATTCCCCGGGCCTGCGGGCCAGGCTCCCGCCCGTAACAGCAGATGGCAGTGAAGTTAAACAAATGGCTGGAAATAAATGGAGAAAATGTGTTTTGCCTGCTGGATGGGGTTGCTGCAGACAGCTCATAGCGCACCGTGCATATTCAGACGGTGCAAGGTTCATTTCCAGTGCACAGATCACCCCTGGCACATTCAGGTAGCAGAAGATATTCATTCTTCCATCACTATTTGTAATCCAAGTCATTGTTTATTTTGTTTGTGATGGTTTTAGTCATAGAAACAGCAGAACATTATCTGCTGTCATTTCTTTCCTACATCCGTATTTAAAACCTATGCATATCTGAACAGATGAGGATGAAGCTCAGTTTCAAGTGAGTAAACTTTTATTCTTTACTGCGTATCTTGTGCTACATCTGAGAGAATGAAGATATATCACCACGGGTTGCCTTAAAACTTTTATAATGGCAAATGTTTTTACTGTCAAAAAAGATGTGAGAAAGGGTGAATAAGATAGCAGTTTAAAGCCACAAGAACAAAGAGATCGTGAGTAAGTTTTTACAGTCCTGGCTTACACATTAAATTAATCTCACTTCTGGTGGAAGGATGGGAGAGGGGGATGCTTGTTTTTTCAATTTCCAGCAAGCAAATGATGGAGATGTCAGTACAGATATTTGATTACAACTTTTAAGTTCCTTGCCTAAAGTGAAAAAGGGATGAAAAGATACTAGGGATGCCTACTTAATGTCATTAATCTCTTAGTTCCATAGCAGTGCCATGAAAAAAAAACATGCTTGTGGGGTTTGTGATTTCCAGTCAGATGCCAGACCATCAAATACAGTATCTATTGCCCTTATTTACTGCTCAGTGCTTGATCCACTTGAGGAAACCCAGCACGACACTCCCTCCATCACATACCAAAGTAATTACTCAATCCTGTATGATTATGCAGAGCACTCGTAGAGCGTCTTGCATACCGAACTCAAGGCCCAGATCTCCATTTCAAAACCCCTTCAAGACATTAGCAAGCTCTGGCTGAAGTCTTCGGCTATTAACAGCTCTGATCTGAATGTCAATACTGTGGCAGCAGGAGAAACCTTTCTTGTTCCCCTGGTTTGGACCCTTAATGCCCTGCAACGCAGACCTGGACTCTGCAGCTCTGCTCCTAAGAGAGGAACCAAGGCAGTGGGACTGCTCAGAGAAGAGAGGGCTTCAGGGCTCCTCTCAGGAGTTTGATTGTCCTTGTCATAGCATGCATAACTACGTATTTTCTTTTCAAGCTCATATTTACATGTACTATAGTCTGAATATGCTTTTAGTCTTCCAATCATATTCGAATTTTTGGTTAAAAAAACCACCAGCAGACATATTTATAACAAGGAAGGGCACAAGTTTCAATCACTTGTGAAGAAGCAGCCCTTCTTAATCTGTCAATCAGTCCATGCACAAAATGCACAGAGCATCAATTGCTTTTTAGGTTATTTACTGTGACATGTATCTGCCAATAAATCTAAAATACAGGTCAAAGAATATGTATCTCAAGTAAATCCATAAATGTAGCAGAAAAGCTTCACTACCTACCTCAGATTGCCAAAGCTGAGGTCATTTCCTTGTTGTGAAAAATACTGAGGTCCATAAATTATTTTTATCACCTTTGGGGCAAGGCAAACAGTTTCCCACAGATGCTGAAAGTATGATATGTTTTTTATTTAATATCAGAACACCACATTTACCCAGCTCTTAAAATATGAGGTCCAAGATTCTGCTTGTGCTTTAAGGACCCAATTCAGCAACATATTAAAACAGATGCTTCAGGTCCTGACATTAAACACGTGCCAAAGTGCTTTCTTGCATAGTTGTAGATGCTGAATTGGAGCCTAAAGGCTAAATCTTTTTCCCATGGAACTCAGAACTTACTTTCCATTTTCCTTCAAGGAAAACAAGGCTTTTACTCAAACATGATAGAAAGAAACATTTAAAAACATTTAAAAAGGCGTGTCTTTCAGAGATCACTGGGTGAGCAATAGCTCTGGAGGTAAACCTTGGACAAAAGTTTATGTAACGTTTTTTGCAATGGTTTATTTAAAATTTAGTTAGCATTGTTTCCACAAAGAAAATAAAAATACCTTGAACTCGTAAAGAGTATAAGCATGAATGATGAACACCCTACAGAGAACTTTGGAGAAAACACCACTGAATTAACTTACAGTACATTTGTTAAACATGAGCAGCTCTAATAATGACATTTCATTTAACAATGCCCTTTGTCTTTTCAGTTCATCAGCTACCTATTTCAGTAATGAACTGCAGTCATACCATTCTGATTTTCTCCTAATGTAAAGGCTGAGATCACTTCACTTGCAGTGGAGCGTGATGCTATTATCCTGTTTGTGGCTTAGGAAAAAAGCTATAGAATATATCACAATTGTAATTGGTTAGCAAATATTAAAGTCTATGATAGGTAAGGATACCAATAATTTCATTTAGCTTTTAACCAGAACAAGTAAAATTTAAAAAAAAATAAAAGAAAAAGAAAAGAAAAGAAAGAAATGGTTGAAAATGCTCAGCATATCTATTTCATGAGCAGAGCAGTAAGTATTCAGCTGGGAAAAAAAATGAGCCACGCATTAAACGTTATTTTAATTTTTTATCAACAGTTCATGCATAGAACTTAACAGCAATGTCTTCAGTTAGGATGAATAATCTCAGTCGCAAAAATAAAATGGAGTTGCCTGCACTATTTAAGGAGGATTTTCTAAAGAACCAGAGGAATTTAGATTAAGTGGGTAATATCCCACTTGGCACTATGTAAACACAAGACAGGTAAAAAATATTATAAGTCTACTTGAGATGATCCATAAGTCTGACAAGGGGCAATGGAGCCTACTTTCACTCGTTTGCCTACCTCTTTTTGGGGTTTCTTAAATTTCAAAAGGTTTTTCACTGCCTTTCTAGCTGCAAGAGAGACATTTTAACCAGGCTGCTGTTCTCACTTTTCTATTCACCGTGATCCATTCAACATATTTTCAGAACTCACCAAAAACATTTAATTAGCAGAGACTGGTGTTCAGCACTTCATAATCTTTTCCCAACTGAACCAAATCTGCACAATTTACAATAGATCTTTGGAAAACCGCTTTCTACCGTGTGCTGCATCTATAGATCTCTCTCAATTACCCACAGTAAATTTAGGCATTGTACAAGAGCAAATTTTACAGTCCATGAAGAGATGAAGTGAAATCTAGATGAAATTCATTGTGACAGATTCTCAGTTAGTGCCCTGATGTGTCTGTATTACAGAAGATAGACATTCTATTAGCATGGAAGCTCCCATAATGGACTGTGAATCATTTCAGGTAATAGAGATGCCAACTGGAATGACTGAAAAGCACTATTGAATTCCATTAGAGCTCTTTGTTTTTAAATCAGTCATTTCTTTGTGAATATCCAACTATATACTTCTTGACCCTAGCTGAGAGTAATAATTGTGAACTAATATTACAAAACATTAATCTGAGTTACTGTTCAATTAATGTTTCTGTTCGAGGGCTATTTTTATGCTGCAAATGTGAAGGAGACTGTGGCTTGTATTACAAATATGTATTTGGACTTGAGCTAGTGCAGAATGCAATTTTCAGTTATATTTCTGTCTCCACTGTATTCAGTCTCATCTCATTAGCTGTAAAAAGACTTGGGTATTGGCTTTTCTTTTTCCGAAGTCATCCTACCAGAGTAAAATAACTATAATCAACAAATCTATAAAGATAAACATTTTTATAAGGGATGCCACAAATAGTCTTCTTTCATTTAGGAGCTTGGTTAATTATCAGCAAAATAACTAACACCATATCCTGTTACCCAAACAGCCCCACCTTATCTATCAATCATGTATGATTTATCAGACTTGATAATTGCCTGGATAATTAACACAGAATTTAGGTTTACTCAGTGTGCTGAAACCCCAGAAATGCCTGCATAATTGCCATTTGTGTAGTGGATGAAGTTATGAATAATTCTTTTTCACATAAATATGAAGGCTGGATTGCAGGCAGCGCATATTTCCTCACCCATTGCCATTAATGCAGGTATCATGTCATACAAGGGCTATGGCATTGTCACACGTGAACTGTATGTATATAGTTAAAGTAATTAAAATATATACCCATAAAAATAAGAGGAAAATCTTTCCCTTTGTTTGTAAGTACTGCAGGCTTCTTTCATGAGGAGGTACAGAAGGAAGATTGAAGGAAAATTAGTCTACTCAGTACAGTGGCAACCGGATTTGAATCTCTGCAATATTCTCACATAAATCCTTTGGGAAGACTTTAAAAAGAGTAGGCTCTATATCTTCTGTCTACGATCATCTATTTTCACATCAGAATGAGCAACATTATCCTTATATGCTACAGTATCTGTGTCTACAGCTTGAAAATGAGACTCTCCTTAATGTTGTAATGACAGGTGTAAGATTAACTTTGTTAGGTGTCTAGCCACTCATGCAAACTAAATTAAATTAATGGAACAAATTTCTCTCATAATTAAGATAAAAATTCATGTCAGCTGTAACCTTGCTGTACACTAATTATATACAAATGATTTATCATCTGCTTCGCCCAGAATATTAATCCTCAACTCATTGATAACTGCAGCCAGTGTTAAGAGATGAGAGTTGATTAACTATGACAGATTGGGCGACCACAGTACCAAGTGCCTAAAAAACCAGTGAAACCAGTAATATTCAAATAGCACTTCTTATTTAAAAATGCATTCCCGTGGAAACAGATGCATATTTAATGAGGGATACAGAGATTATTTCAATAACGACTGATATCGGAACAGTGGGCAGAACTAATCAATAATAATTAAGCCCTTAGCTTGGTTAAGATATGGTTCTATAAAGCAGGTTATATACACATTAATGAGATACTAGTTTGGGCCATGTTACATACAATCTCTTCATGCATTGCTATTACTTATTTATTTTTTCTACTGCAGTAGGTATTGCATAGTTTACAGTGTTAAAAAACCCAATAATCTAGTTTAGGCTCCCAACAGCTGTAATAAGAAGAAACTGATGCCACCAACAGTCCTTTGAGAGTCCAAATGGAAACTTCTGTGATAATTATGCTTTGGAAATTTTCTTTATGAAAAAGAAAAAAACCCCAACCTACAAAAAAACCCCAACCAACACAAACAAAAGCCAACAACTCTTGAAACATCATCTGTTAAACAGAACACTCTTTGACCTCTTGGAATATGACACTGTATTTTTACTTTAAATGACTATTACTAAAATTAACTTGTGAAATATTTAAGAAAAACTTATTAGTCTTTTTTATTTTTTTTAATAGCTGATATGTATTTGGGGAAGATTGTTAGTTAATAATGTATTCTTTAATGAATAAAAAAATACATAAAATTCCAGACATGTTGAAGATTCACAGATTTGGGCTTGGTTTTTTTTTTTTTTTGGTATTAGTTCTGTCTTCCCAGGACAGCTTTTTTATACTAATTGCTCATTGAGACTCCAAGAATTCCTGTCAGAATGAAGAAAAAACCCAGTCCTGTACCTAGGCATTAATAAGGCACAACCAGCAAGCTGGATGAACCAAGTAATATTGCTGTAAATGAATTATTTTCCTGAAAAGTTGGTGTGTCTGAAGCTGAGTTATGTGCGGAAAGGAAACCTAATTGCTAATATAAAACTGAAGGCAATTATGAAGTTAACACGGAGTGTGAACCTGTAATGCACACTGGTAGGCCGGGAGGAGCCATGTGCAATACTACGCGGTTTGGGGCGCAGGGGAGTTCAGCCTGGTCTTCAGCAAGGACACCGATGGCCAAGAGAGCCCGGGAGAGGTTCCCAGAGCTACCCTCCACACCAGGCACTGCAGGCACAACTCGAGCTTTCCTGTTGACTAAAGTGGGAACAAAATCCAAGAAATTGTCTCCTATCCTGCTTGGTGTCTGGATTTTAAGAGAGCCGACCCTTCTCAGTCTGCTAATTCTTAGTATGGGGACACCTATTCCTTTGGAACTGGAACGGCTTATGTGACATAGGCTACACCAGGATTATGTTTTAAATGTGAGTTTGAGCCTTTCCTTGAGCTCATGCATTCCTTAATATCCACTCAACACCTGGCTGAATGCAGGTGCTTTTGTAGAGGTAGCTTCGAAGCTTGGCTGGGATGAAAATTTGAGCTCCTACTACTGACTATAGAGCCAGCTGCATGCCAGCCCACTGCAGAGACGGGCTGGACACGACAGATGGTGTGGTGCAGGTTTCTCAGTGCTTTGTAGTGACATTGCAGGCTGCTATGGAGCAGACAAACCTGACTGCCTTCTAGAAATACTCAGCGTTGCACACAGCCTCAGCTTCAGCTGCCAAGAGAAAAAGAACCACCAAAATACCAGAGCCCAGCCATCCCAGTGCTGGCAGTCTCGACACGTGGACAACAGATGAAGGGCTGCTTTCTACCTGCCAGTATAGACTCAGCCTCTCAAAGAATACTTGAATCACCAACCTATGAAGTAAATATTGTACTCCATGACAATGGTCGTTTTCAGCCTCCAGTCCCATGAGGGACTTTTTTTTTTCAACATTTGTCTTCTGTTCTTCAAAAGAAATTAAAGTCCCACTTAAATGAAAAAGAAAATATGAACTTTATGGGAAATAAAAATTCAAACATTTCTTTCTCTACATTTCTAGCTATTTCAGGGCTAATTGCCTTTGAATTTGTAAATGCAGATAATGAGAAGACTCATATGGAATTGAAGAGAACATATGCAGAGCAAGTCAAGTACTTGATACCCAATTTAACCTGGAGTTGGATATCAACTTCAAATAAGTGAAAGGACCAGAAGTTTTTTTCATCATCTTATCCTTAGGGGATACATATCTGCTATGAACCTAATCAACTACGGTACATCACTGATCCTCTATGCCAGTGCTAATGAATGAACATTTACGTGGCAGAAGAGAGATGGATCACTGCACTGCAGGTCTGATGTGGCAACCAGGCATTGCCCTACACATTTCTATCAAGATTCAGTGGTTGCAAAAGTTTTTGTGTAAACTGCCTTTCAGGTCTTTGAGATCACTATACAGAAGCAAACACCAGTAGAAATACATTGTAATGAAAGCATAAAAGAAGTTCCTCACATAGAATGACTTGTCTGAGCAATTTTATATGTGGTGTGGCATGCAAACCTTCACCTACCAAAGCCAGCAACATCTAGTAAGTAGGTGAGCTAGACTACGTCTGCGCTAAACTGGTGCACCAGTGGACTGCACCCCAGCAAGCATGCTACAGCCACAGCAGACCAGGCTGTACTGCATTTTTTTTCCAGCAAAGCAAGCAGCAGGTCCCATCAATGCAATGGTCCCATTCACCACTTTGGCCCTACTGCAAGCAGGATTATGTAGCTGCTCTTATGGTGGGAGTATGTTGCAGCTCAACAGTAGCTACTATTGTGCTTCTTTTTTTTTATTATTTTATTTTCTTCAAAGAAAGAAATCCAGGATTGAAAACAGCTACCCATCTTTCTAGAGCATACAGGAGTTAATGGACCAATTCCAGGGGAAATGCCAGTGTGGAAGGCGGTGGCACTCTTTGCTTAGAAAAAGAAGTGAGCTGAAAAGAAAGCAGCAATAGTTAGAGAGAAGGTACACAGTCATTTAGCAGGTCTTTTCTAGCAGAAACTCAGCATGGACATTTGGCAGTGATAGCATCTAAATCCAGCCTTCTGGGAATGGCTAAAATGGGTCTATATTGATTAGTGCCGCTTTGGCGAACTGCTCGAGGTAGGAGTTAGGAACACACTGGCAGCCCTCATTGCTACCAGTTAGAGCTACAGCTGATAGACATAAATTTGTTCATACCGACAGACAAAAGAAAATACACTGCCTTCGATAGAGTTCCTCTGGTTTAACAGGCACAAGGAGAAGCAGATGCCAAAAATGCATAGTGTTCTTGTCCTAAATCTCTTTTGCACAATGAATTAGTCTTACCTCGAGCATCTTCTGCCCCCTCAGCTCAGAGTAAGAAGTAGGAAGTGGGATTGTGCACTGCCACCTGACTTCCCCAGCAGTAACGCTTCATCCCATTGATCAGGCTCTGCAAACAACGCAATTATTTCAGAGGAGAGTGCACTGAGCCCTAGTTTTGCTACTTCCACTTATTACCGAGGCGCATCAGGCTACGCAGCCATTTTCCTGCAGCCATCTTTAAAAAAGGCAATGATCTCAACGTGCACCTAACCTAATGAGGGCTGTGTGTGACAGAGTCGTAGATACATATTCTCACTAGCCTAATGAGGAAAGTGACAGACAGTGGAACAGTTCACACTTGAGTAATTTTCTAGTCATCAGCAACTGCCGTGTTCATGGTAGCAGAAGCCAGAGAAGGGACAGAGAGATATACAATAAATAGACACCGGCTCCATTGGCCAGAATAAGTTATCACTAGGCTAGAGGTCTTGGGGCAAACTCCCTTAGGAGATTCAAACAAAAAGAGTCAATTTAAGGCATCTCTAGCAGTGCATTCAATTAAAATTAAATTTTAAAAGTAGGATCAGCTGTTAGGCTGTTAGGCCACCTGCCCAAAGGAAGAAAAAAAATTAGAGATGTAACGAACCTTTACTCCCAATGCCTGCAAGCTGCTCGCAAATGACTGAATAGTACTGGCTTCTCGCAACTGCCCGCTCAGCACAAAGTCCAGTTTTCCTTCTTTGCCTCCCACCCTAAAAAGAAGGAAACTAGCAGCAGATAGCTCATTATCCATATAGACAGCAAGTGTTTGCATGAAAAATGCCGTCCTTCTTACATTTTTAATATACTGGCAACTTCTTCCAGGGAAATCGTTATTTCTCAAGGGAACATTACTATGAGCCAAGCCTTGGTACATCCACTGGCACAGGCTCCAGGATTGATACCCCAAGGAAACAGCAGAAGCTGTGCAGGGCTTCTGCACAGTATGTTACTGCACCCCAGCACCTCCCACTGCCCTGATGGTCGGGTATAGGTGTGGAGAAGAGACACAGCCCAGGTGCAAGGGAAGGAAGCCTTCCCAAAGATGGGAAAACCAACTGGTCCAAGAAGAAGTGTTTTTTCTGACAATGGTGGGGTCCAGGTCTTCAGAGGAAGAGATGCCACATCAAAACTTATCCCTTCTCAATCCCTCACCTTGGGTATTGTGGTTTTTGCCAGGGACAAAATATTGTGCCTGCCTCCCTCAGACCAAGACAGCAGACATGAATAGTCTTGTGGTTCCCCACCTGGATCCTTCCACCGTGGCCCTTCCTGCCGTGTACGGGAACCACCACGTGGGCAGAGGACAAGCCCTGTTAGCTTTCTAGCTGCGCTGGAATCACTGCATGGAGAGCCGCAGACAGGCTTTAGAGGGGCAGCAGCTAGGTATGGCAGAGCTCATGCTGCCCTTCCAGACCTGGTGCTGCTCTGCAGGCGGCAATGATCGCCTTTGCTGTTTCAGCACAGCTCTACATAGCTCCTTCTTTGAGCAGTTTTGTGGGAGCTGGATGATGCCCAAAACACCTAATCTCAACTCCTGCTGCACCAGTCACAGCTTCGGTGTATCTTTTCTCAGTGGGACTGCTGGGGCAAGCACGTGGGCTAAAGGGTGGCTCAAAGTACCTCCCAATGATCACAGAAGCAACAGATAAGCCCTTGCACAATTAAATCCTACCCTGCAAGGACAGTCTGTAACTCCCAGACAGAGAACACATCGCAGCCTCTTCCCCTGAGGGCAGAGCAGCTCTCTGGCAGAGCTTTTGCTTAGTGTTAATTAGCTAATTCTCATGTACATAGGTCCATATGTACTTTCTGCCCTGGCTTTGCAGGCTGGTGGGGAAGTGAAGGACTCGCAGGAGTCTCCAGAGACACAGATGCACTTAGCCAGGAACCCAACTCAAAACTTGTGGGCTCTGGTCCTCAGCTCTGGCTGCTCGACCAAAATCTATGTATCCAAGCTTAGCTTGGATGAACTGTTGTTTTCCCTGACGTTTCTCCTCGCATGTGTGAAAGCATTCCCTTTGGCTTCTGACAGAAGGCCTGTGGTTCGGCTGACTGGGCTGTGAGTCAGGCACCTCTGTTCTCCTACTGCAAGAGCTACCGCTTTCCCTGCGTGACCTAAGGCAAGGCATTTAAACTCATTGCACCACACGTGTCATGTTGGAGGGACCCAAACTTGCTTGTGAAATGCTGCAGTGTCAGAGCAGCATAGCGCAGTTCAGGCTCCGGACCTGGATCCCCTGGTCTGGGCTTTGTGCCCCACTGAGCTTCGATCTACTTCTGAACAGAGTCAGGCACCCCTTGACCATATCCCACACATGAAGCAGCCACACACAACCTGTGCACACTCTGTTTTCTTTTTTCTAAAAACACAAAAGCCTGCAGCCAGTGTAAATTCGAACAACCCAGGGTGCATCTTCCTTTGGGTCGCCCCATAGAGAGGACTGCGGACTATACCGCTGCGGCACTACTGGTGCAGAATTTGGCCTTAACTTACACCTGGGGGCAAGCCAATAAACACCAGAATTTGCTAAAAAGCGTAAGGGAATTAGGTGCTTATCTCCCCTGACTTTCACTGGGGCTCAGCATTCGATTCCTTTAGGCTATTTTAAAGATCCCTGACTAGAAAAAGAATGCTTTTATGCGCGAAGCACAAACATTAAACTACTTTGAGTAACTCTCCATGTGGAACTGTTCATATGCAATAAAACCAGCAGTGTTTTCCAGTATAAATAATCATGCATTTCTTGAAATGATAAATCATTCACTTCTTGAGTCATTTGGATGTCAGGGGATAAACCGTTAAATGTATATTTAGGATCTAACTCAAAGTCCTGCCTGATTTTCGGAAGTACTGCATGCTTTTCATCTGGGAGACTTTGTACATCGGATCTGTTGGATAAAAGTGCTTAAATTTGGACTTATATGGTTACATTTAAAAACTTCACCAACACTTAAGGGTAATCTGCAAAGGAAACCAAAAGCTATTTAAAAACTGTTCTGAATATTTTCTAAAAGTACCCAGTAGGAGGCATTCCAGCTGAAATGCCTAATTTTTTCATAAATGTCTTTCTTCTAGTAAAAATTCTGTCTTGCTCATCACAGATATCCTGGAACGTGATAGCTCTGGCCATGACAGCCAAGTGCTGGATCACCCAACAGAGGCAGGGAGTGAAGACAACCCAGGAACATGGGGGAAACCAGCCAGTTGTGTCAGGCAAATGCAGCGAGAGCCCGCGGTGCAGGGCTGCAGAGGAGACATACCGCCCTCGTGGTGGGAGGCGAGAGATGCCAGTACACTCTGTGATCCTTACTGTCAACATCCCGGTTCTGACAAGTTTGTCTACCAGTAATCTAACTGCAGTCCAGGTGATTTTAATGCCCTGAACCATTCTGAGTGTCTGCATAAAAGTTTGTCCCAGTCTAGATATGGTGCAGCATTTTTAGACAGGCCTTAGTGAAACTGTTCTGCTCCCTGCGTATAGATGGGACACGCGGAATCTGCTAAAAAATGTTCAGTCAACCAGGAAGTGTCGAGAGGATTTTATACAGGGAAAAAAAAAAAAAAAAAAAGATTAAGTTGATGTTCATTTACTTTGTAATTCACCTTAACCGATCTTACATGTGAGCCAAATGCCTCAAGACAAGAAATGTGTGCAAAAGATATACACCTGTGAAATGGTGGGACAAATAGTTTATCCTCCTCTAGTAAAATGAAACAGCAGCTACTTGTCAAAAGATGCCATGTGCCAAATCTGTAAATATGCTCTACCTCTTTTTATGTTGCTGCTATAATTAATGCAAGAAGCTTTAAAATTCCTATCTGATACTTACACTTGTTACAGCAACATATTTAATTCCAGAGCTACATCTTTTAGCAGATTCTTTTACTTCATTCAAATTACTAATCGTTTAGATTCTCTCTGAAAGTCTTTCCTCCCTCGCTCCCCATGCATGCTTAACCTAATTAACTATAAATGAGAAAAAATGCTATTCACATAAAAAGAAAATGTTAACCTATAAATTATCCAGTGGTCCCTCCTGAGGCTGGCAACGCCTCTCACAGAAAAGCTCAAATGTTGGTGCAGTATTCTTGGCTTCCTATCCAGTTTCTGCCACCCAAAATCATTTTATACAACATACTACTCTGTCATTTTGTACATCTGGCAACATTTGCTGATACTAAGTCCTCTCCCGTGTTTTCAAGATTACACGAAGGAGGTTTCTAGGATGATTAATTGGAGAGAGAAAATCATTCCTTTACATTTCAAGGAACATTTGCAGAAGACTAATGGTCATTTACGGAAATATGGCCTCTTTATACCCATTAATGTCTTCCAGTGCTCCCTCTGGGTCGCACAATTAACCACCCATTTGTGGTTTTTTGCTGCCGTCATCCCAAGTCCTCGCAGTTGTCGTCATCAGTTGAAAACCTTCTGCCCTGCCTCAACCAGATCACAAGTCCACGCAGGCCTGTGGGACTGAGCCATCTAAGGGACAGGGTCCTTACTCTACATGTTTCTCCTCAAAATTCACTTTTTTTCCAAAGGTTCTCAACTGCACTCTGCCAAATTCCACCCTGAAAAGCTTTTCCAAATGTCTTTGTAGATCCAAATAAGAAGTAGAGAGAGACAACCCTTTATTTTCCCATTCTATTCCCATGCTTTTGTGACTACTCTTCTCATTCTCCCGTGGTGCTGGAAAGGACTTTGCTATACCTAGCACAATGCTGTCCTGATCCATAGCTAGAGCTCTGGAGTACTCCAGTATCTTCTTATTGTTCCTGTTACCATTATTCGCTTCCAACGAAACCTGACATTTCCAACGAAACCTGACATAATGGATCCCTGTCCACTGACAAGACAAATGTGCGCCCAGGTACCAGATCACATCACGGCCCACACGAAGACTGGCACTAGGCGCTTCTGGGGGAAATGGCCTTTCCATAACATTTTCCACAGCTCCCCACTGCCTGCCCCCATCTCCCTGCCACTGCAGGACTTTGTGTCAGCACCCTGAGGGCATTAATAGACCTTAATGGCCCAGGGATTAGGATAACACAGTATGTTGCCCTGTTTTTCCCCTTTTGCCAATGAAAGGAGACAATGGCCTGACAGCAGCCTCTTACCAGGACATTTGTG
>KL261466.1:311-22921 GCA_000699545.1 Podiceps cristatus | reverse complement strand
GCCGCCCTCCCCTCGCCCGGCGGGGCTGGCAGAGGGGGAGCTGGCAGGAGCGATGCTGAAAACCCCCAGCAGCCCCCAAAACGGGAAGTGCTACGTAGGATCTGTAGTAGGAGGCTGGTCCCTTCTGACTTTCAGGTGCATTAGGAGGTGGTGTAAAGTAGCGTTTTGGTTTAGGCTTTTTTTTTTCTCCCCCCCCTTCGTGTTTTATTGTTTCTTTTAAAAGCTTTGGATTAAGGTAGACTTGGCTGAACTTTGCTAACTTGAAAGGGTTCTTAATAGTGACCCAGAATACCTACAGGAATATGGAAAATGAGATCCAGATGTAGAATTGTATAAAATAAAATGGATTAAATTAAGATGTAGTTAAACAAGGTCTGACATCTTTAATTGTGGACTTTTGCTTTTGCCTCTGTGTATGTGTGGTTGTACTTGCTTAGCATAGGAAAATAAACGCTCCTAATGTCACTGCTGTGGCATTACATTTAACGGTGAAGAAGTCTAAATAATTTCCTATAAAAATAAAGCCTTCAGAAATGCTTATTGATTAAAATACATTACGCTAAAGTATCTATCATGTAAATTAAATTCTAAAATATAATGAACGCAGCCAAATGGCATTTTGATAGATTGTTCTATTCTGTTTTTAGTAAAAAATAGCTCACTTTTATCATAATTTAATTTCTGTGCATACTGTAAAACCTGTTGTGGAGTATCACCGTACAAACCTTAATCTCGTTTTTGCAGGCTAAATGTGACAGTCTGACTTGAACAGCTTGTAGGTTCTCCTTTGAAGCGTTCTGGTAACGCTAGCTTAAAGGTGTTTGAACAATATTCATTACCTGCTTTTGAGGACTTGTGATTATTTATATGTGTTGCGATTTGAGGCTGTTCACCTCTTGGCTGGTTCACTGGGCAATCTGTGTGCGGTGCAGAGTTTATTAACTTTGCACGGAGTCTGTCTGTGGAGAGTCCTGAAGTGACCAGAGAGGTAGAGAGTACCTTCATCCATATGCAGACTAGTTAATTTGTTTCAAATTAGTTTGTTGTGTTTTGTTTTTGGGTTGTTTTTTTTTTAATCCACCCATCTGCATGAAGAGGTAGTGTAATATTTACTCCCACTTGCAGATGAAGCAATATGCTATAAAAACTATCCTTACTGAGTATGAAGTTTGGTCTTACAGAAATGTCCATGCCTGCCTCCCTCCCTCCCTCCCTCCCCCGTTATTCATTTCTACTAATGTATTTTGAGCGTAGAATTATGGAAAATAAAAATGCTTTCGTCGGCACTTCCATTGCCCTATTCCAGGACAAAAACCTGAGAGATTTATGCTTAACACAGTTCCACCTGTGCCCTGTGAACTCCAGCTCTTGTAGCTCTGGGTCTAGATGGCTTTGAACCTGTTGTTTTTCTGCCCGAGAAAGCTGTAAGGAGCTGAGCCTGTGTAGTCCCGTATGGCTGGCAGCAGAGCCGCACTCACCCGCTCTGCTTGCAACTTCCTCTCCCGTGTTCTGTTAGAAAAGACGCTTAGCTGTTGATGAGCTTTGACCTGCCTTGTAATATTAAGCAGCAGGTTTCTCAAGTTTGTATCAATATTAATTAAAAACAGAGCCAGGAACACTTTGGGGTCTGACTCTTTTAATTATTTATTTCCTTTCACTAAATAACTTCTTGTTTATAGGAAGAGAGATTTCAGGAGTTGGAGGCAGGATTAAATAATTCAGAACTTGGATTAAAGAACAAAAAGGTCTGTTCACAAATGGAATATGAGATGCAAAAATGGCAGTTTCCTACAGGTATCAAACGTGGCTCTTCGCTTGAGACTGTACCTGAAAGGCATGCAGCTGAACACTTACCCCTTTTCTCTAGTAAAGGTTAGTTATATTTCCTAAAGAAACAGTGGGATTGGCATGGCATTTCTGCATCAGTCTGCCATGTGGTTGAAGATGGACCCATGTTTGATAACCGACGGCAAGGGAATTGCAGTGCGTAGAGTAAACAGGTCCTTACAAATGGTGAATATTGAGGCAATAAATGCAAATTAAATCACTGGAGAAACACTGTTGCCCTCAAGTTAAAACTGCATCTCCTGTTCGGAAGCAGTTGTGTGATCTGAATCAGGTTGATGTACAGCAGCGTGAAGGTTACCTGCAGTTGCATGGTCCTGTTTCCAGTTTGTCGTTTTTTGTGTCACCATCACCTTCACCATAAAAACAACCTTCTTCTGGAGAACGGGAAAACGAGCGTCATGTTCCCGTGGGTACGGCATGCAGTCCTCTTTCGGATTTTGCTCACTGTTTCTGAATACATGTGTGTATGTTTCTGTATCGGAGGAGACAGTTGGTCCTGCTGTATCTTTCTGACCAGCAGTGTGGCATGAGTAAGTCTAGCTTGGGTCTCAGACCCAATTGAATCTGCAGGATGAATGGAAGAAGTTAATACCATTTGAAAACTAAACGAACTATGTGTTGAAGTATTTTGACAATGAACACAAGTCTGAAAATGTCATCATAGCTTTTTAGGACAGGCACACATGCTGGTAAAAAGTACATTTTCTTACTGCTTTTGAGCAGAACAGCGTAACTTGTTACTATTGAGCTAGGGAATAAAATCTAAAGCTAAATCTTGCTTGTGCATTTCTGTTTTTTAAAGTCTCAGCCTGGTGTTGCATCATATATGATTAAAGTAAGGATGAAGTATTAGTTCTATGCATGCCGTGACTAATTGTTTAAGGTAAACCATTGATCTCGTAGCACTTTAAAATTTATAACAAAATCTGGAAAAACGAAGTAGTAATGAGTAGCTGTTAAATACTGAATGTGCTTCTATTATTTAATTAGAAACAGGTGGAGTTCTTGGTGCCTTTTAGTTGGGTCAGATTGTACCAGAGCACAAGCTGATTTGCTTTAAGTGAAGGAGTTAACGTGATTCATCAGAAGTGGAATTAGCCATCACATCTGAGTGTTTAATTTTGTTTATCTGTGCAGGTCACAGTAGAACTTGTAGTTTGTGTCCTAAAAGCAGACAGTGCTTTACTATTTATAATGGTAGTTAAATGTGTATCAAGAGAAGAGTCTCTGGCTACTGTAAGTACATTTTTGCTCCTCCCTACTTGATCAGAGATGTGTAGTGAAAGCAGCTTGATAGTTCTTCAGGAACATGCAATGCAGGGGACAGAGGGGGCTGAAACAGCCAGCGTGCTGTGATAGCTGTTGTTGCTTCCCTGCAGCAGGAAGGCTTTGGCTTTTTGTGGTGGTCGGGGCGGTGTCCCCGGGCAGCTAACGTGCATGGCATACTAGGAGAGAGGCCCTTGGTGTACTTCTGGCTTGAGAATTTGGCTTTCCTAGGATTCCTTGAATCCTATTCCTTGAATCCTGTTCCTTGGAAAGAAATTTCTGAAAGCTTTTCTAGCTGGCTTTCCCGTCCTCAAATGAAATAATGCCCATCAGAAAGGCAGCAGAATTAGTGCATGTTTCAGTCGCTCTGCTCTTATGCCAAGTTTGTGGTTAATTGGATAATGTATTGAGAAATGCAATACTGAAGATTTGGAATATGGTAATGGTTGGGATTTTTTTGAAAAAAGATTGCACTACTTGTCTGTGTATAACAATACCAAATAAGTAATGGGTGAAACATTTGCTATAGAAGAAATTACGTGCAGTCTAAAATTCCAGTGAACAATTATTCTTTATTTGCAAGCTGATTTGGAATGCAAAAAGTGAATGTAGAAAAATGCATAATCCAGAGTTTCAGTTTGATCACACTGAGGCTGAAAATAAAGTCAGTTTATTTATTGGATGGAGAACGGATGCATGTATGGATGCTTAGTACTTCTTAAGACACCAAGCAGGCAGTGCTCATTGACTTGTGAGTCTTTATGTAAGCAGGGTAGTAAGTTCCCATCTTGTATATTCGGGTTTCTCTTCCACTTGTTCTTTACATCTTATTTGTTGCTTATCTTTGTAGCTTGGTTGTTTCCCGTATACTTTATGGGCAAGGTGTTGAAAATGCAGTGTTTTCTGGATTTAGAATACAGTGACAATGTTCCAGCATTGCATGAAGGAGTAGGGAAGGAGATGTGAAGCTGAGAGGGAGAAAGCTGAAACAGGGTAGTGAGCAGAAGACAAGGAGTCTGTGGCAAAGAGATTTGTACAAGAGTGCTCATGGGCGGGATTGGGGGTGTAGGTTGAATTTACCAGGAAAGATGAGAAACTTAGACCTCATGATCAGAATAGTTAATGTCCTTAAATTAGTAAAGATAAGATAAATCTTGCTTTGTGACATACATGTTCTCAGCTTGTTTTTGTTCTCTGGTTTGACGAGGCAAATAAGTTAGTAATTTCTGCTTTTATTATTCGTTTTAATGAAGAAAATGTAGTATATTACATTGCTTGGGTTGCAAAGAATCTTGAAATCCAGAGAGATAACTGAATGTTAACAGCAGTAGGTTTTTATAAAGGATGAAACACAAAGTGTGCAGATGTTGGGTGTAGGTTGTTGGCTGTAACAGTGGTCCTCCCTGTTGTCGAACAGTACTCGCATTGCTGGGAAAGCAGTAGGCAGGAAGGAATTTGTACTAGATCTGCCGCGGTTCCCTGATCGTGCTTGTGTCCTGACTCTAGCAGGATACAGCAGTTCTTGCTGCGCTGTTACTTGGTCACTTCTGTGACTTAGGAGAGTTAAGTATTTAGCATGAATAAACGTATGTCATGGTATGAAGGTGCTAAAGCCAGAGGTGGCCCAATGGCTCTGTGCAGATGTGTTGGAGCAGATGCAGGTTTGAAGTTGGAGCCTTTCAGAATAATGTTGTCTAATAGCTCTTTGCCTCTGGCAATTTGCTTGCTTCCTTGCCTTGCAGTAATTTAATGCCTTTGTCGACAGTTGGGGTAATAAGGAAGTTTCAGTGAGGACTGGAGTTGTGCTGTTGTTTCTCGAGGTGGAGGGAGGGGAGGCACTTGTCTGCCTCCCGGTCGGGTTCATGGACCCACAGTGATCTGCTCTGGGAAGACAGAGGTAAAGAATGTCCGTTCTTTGAAAAGCTCAAAAGCAGATGCACAAAAATATTTAAGCTGCTGTATTTTGATGCTTTAAATTCCCCCATCAATTTGTGTTTCTGGATGTGAGCTTTTTAAGGCATGTAAGGGTGTAGGCCATGGCTGCCTCTGAGGCTTTTTCAGAGGAACTCATACATCAGAGCTGAGCAGATCCTGTTATTTCTGTCTTCGTTCTGTGGAAATGTACCTTAGTGAATAAGCAAGCTTGGATGTAACAGCATCTGGAAGTGCCAGTGCAAGGTTTCTGTGAAGGATATGAAAATTTAGGCCACATTACTGGTAAATAGCTGGACTAATTTTGCAGTGGAGGCAGACCCCTCATTTTATTGAATCCAGTGATCCTGCCTTTGGCTAATGGTCAGGTGAGCCCTGGCATGCGTTGCACAGGCATATGCAGGTGAGGCCAACTGTGGTCTAATTCCTGCTAATGTTTCATAGTATCCCTTGAGCTATGGAGATCAGATGGTCCTGTGCATTACCATGTCGCTGTGGGATTGCTCATACGGGTTTGGGGTGTATGTATGTACGGGGAGCCTGAATCACTTCTCATGCTTACATTGTAGAGGTCTTTCTTTGCTGAGAGACATTTGCTTCAGTCTGTGGCTCACATGTGACAAGCTGAGGACAGTAATGCTGCAGGGAAGTAAACAAAACAAACAAACAAAAACACCACCACCCCCACCCCCCCCAAAACCAAACGGAGCAGAGGAAATGACGCTGTTTAAAGGACTGGATGGGACAGAGGAAAGTGGTGAAGGAAGGAGTTAAGGAGTGAGCTTAAACCTAGGATTTGGAAATGAAACTCTTATTGCAGTGCAGTTGGGAGAAGAGGAGAGCTTATTTTAGAATTTATATAAATATTCGGCAGTGCAGCTGGGGAGTGTGGAGGGTCTCCCAACAAATGCCTAGCTGTAGTGTTGCAATCAAATCCAGCTCACCTGCACTCGCAGATCGTATAAAAGGATAGCCTGGGGTTTACCACCGAGCTGTTCTTGTGGAAACATCCTGGGAAGATTTGTATGTGAGATACCAGAGCGATGGTATGACTTCAGAGTACACTGACAGATTTTTTTAATGTTGCCCTGTGACAAATAGGGCTTATGTTCCTGTTAGGCTTAAATAGCTTTTTAACCACTTGGATGGTGTTTTAAGGTATTATGAATAGTAGAAGCATTCTCATTGTTTTTCTTAAAAAAAAAAAAGGGGGGGGGGCAATTTAATAGCTTTGGATTTTATTTTTTTTTTAATGAAGACTCAGACTAGATGTATCTTCGATGCAGAAAGGTCCTGTGTTTTGCAGGTAAATGCTCTGGCTTATTCCTATAGAAACTGAACTGCAAAGCTAAAAGGTAGTGCTGCAGATAATGAAATGCATAGAAGTTTGATGGGTTAAGTCTTACACCTGCTCTCTTTGGTACCTCTGCTAGGTATTTGCTGTTGCATGGTGTCACTGATCCATTATTTTAAGGAAAACAAAAGATTTCTCTAACCAGAATTGTAAGCTTCAGCTGGTTTGCATTGGCCCATCAAAAATCTATACACTGAATACTTTGGGCAATAATGCTTAGGGGTCTGGTACTAATGTACAAAGCCTTTAATCGGTTTGGATTCAGTTTGAGCGATAGTTACTAGGGAGTAGTGACTGAAATAAGTTGGAAGCTTCAGTCTTGCTGTTAGTTGGTTCCTGCCTGCTCTCAGCTCTGCTATGGGTCTGCTCGGGCCTCTCAGCGTGTCACTGGGCCTCTGCTGCTTTCCTTCTCCATCTGGAAAACATTCATAATGCTTCTGACCCCACTTGGAGAGCACTTTGAGATACAAGATTGTGAGTTAGCACTTACTGTTCCTTTTTGCTACTACTTAATTCTGTAAGACTTAGTTGTTGTCATGCTTTCTGTGTCTTTGTTAGCTTACTTTTTAAATGGACTAAACAGAGGATATACTACTGTTGATTTGTAGGTACTTTTCAGGCTTCTTTCTGGAAGTAGTGTCTATAGAAACGAATGTGAAAAAAGATCTGAGTAGTTCAGTGTCCTAAAATAATCTTGTTGGTGATTGGTACCAAATCACTGGGAGAAAATGTTTCCTGCAAATGGTTGTGAAGTTATAATCTGGAGTTATTCATACATACACACACTCTTACTTTAAAACGTACCTCATGTTCTTTGGTATACTGTTTGAAGGCAAGATATGCAACTTATCAAGTTTCCCTTCAGATTCCTCTGTACATTAAAGGCTGCTTAAAATTTACCTTATAGGCACCCAGTGATATGAATGTTGAATTTTAATATCCAGCAGTTTGTGGTTGCATCATTTAAAACTGCAGTCCTCAGCTAGCTGCAGCCGTAGGTTTGAAACAGCTCCCTGTTTCAGAAAGATGGGCTGGCCTCTGCCAGCTGAGGTGGAGGAGGATCTTCAGTTGCGAGCAGAGCTTTTATCCAAGCCATGCTCCGGTGGTTGCAAGGACTGCAAATGGCAGCATGCGAGCCCCCCGAATGGCGAGAGGGATGTGTTCAGAGCAGGTTTTAAGTTAAGTGTTAGACTCATAGCTGAAGGCTGAGATTCTTTATTCACCAAAGACAGCTGATGGGGTGGCTTGAAACTTTTTCTTACAGCAGTTGTTCAAGTTTTGTAGTCCAAGTATCGATAGCCTGCTAAGACTGTCAGTGAGGTTAGAGGTTATGATTTAGATGTCTACTTGTGCCATCAGAAATATCGATCGCCTGCTCATCTCGCATGCGTTCGCTTCCTGAATAGCTGTGAGGCTGGAGAGGTGCTGAGCTCCTGCTGTGCCGCTGCAAGTAGCTCTCCTGTGCCCAGCTCAGTGAACTTCGCAAAGGTGAATAAGCTTTATCCCTGTTTAGCACAACGCAAAGGCCCTGACCCTGTAAGCATTATTGCATGGGCTTAATTTTTAACACATGCGTAGTTGTAATCTTCTGACTGAGCTTGGGTGGGAAGGAGCTGCCTTTTCTAGCCTGGCCCATGGTTAAGTTGTGAATAAAGATGAGTCTCTCTGTACTAGTCCAGTGGCTTCTCAGTCTCGTCCTTTATCTCATGCTTCTAATCAACTTAGTTCTTTTTCTTCTTGTTTTCATTGATGTGAAATTCAAATGTTGTCAGAATAGCTCAATAAAATTTATACTTGTGTTTTGTCTGTAGTTATTTTTCATTTTATTTTCATTGGGTATTTACACATTTTATTGCATGTGCATGTCAAAGTAAATTTGTATCGTGTTAGCACTTAAAGATGTCTGCTTCATTTTCAGGCATAAATAAACTACCCTTTGTCTGTGATCTGAAAGATGATGGTAATTTTTTCAGCAAATCACATACCTGTTTTTCTGTTGCAACTTTTGTGTGTGCATGTTAATATTGATAGTACTCAACGTTGGTTTGGTATGTCTGGTATGATTTCTGATATTAATTGTGGAGATGGGATAATATTAAACATTTAAAAACAAGGAGCCAGTAGTCTTGCAATTGATTTTCTGCGAAGAGACCTCTGTGCAGAGTTGCTTACACAATTGTAACGTTAGTTTCCTTTATGTGAGTGCAAAAAGTGTTTCATATATTTAAAAAATGAAAAAGAAAAAAGTTGTGAATGCACTGGTTACTCCTTTCTTCCCTTCTTCCAGCTCTGTCCTGTCACTTTCAGGAGCTGTAGTTTTCTTTTGCGTATAGGTTTCTGCACATTTTCTTTGGCATAGAGTCTTGCCATCGAAATTCTTCAGATGTTGGAAAAGGGCAGCTTGCTAATATTGTGACTTCAGCTCACCTCTCCGCTGCTGTTCACAACAACCTGCCTGTTTTCTCAAGCAAACGTACTTTATACTCACCATTACTGCTTGAACTCAGAATGTCTTTTTTCATTCCTTGCAAAAGTGAGTCGATACTTTCTGCTTTGTAGGGGTAAACTCAGGGGGCTGCTGCTCGCTTCCTTCACAGGATGCGAGAAGCATTAGGTGCGAGGTGAAGCAGACAATAAGGAGGGAAGAATCTGTCTATGAGAATTTATTTTGCATACTTTCCTAGCGAAGAAAGCTTTTCCAGTGTGAGTCTTGACCCTGCGAGACTGTGGGTGCCATCTGTGTTACTGACAGTCCTTAACTCCTGCAGGACTGGGGATTATTTCCCTATTTTAGATCAAGATTTGAATCAACTAAAATTTTTACAAAGTGGTTCTCCTGCTTTTATGTATAAAACATTGTTCACTGGTTTCCACACTTGCAAGGAGGAGCTGGTATCAAGCCTTTTATGTATGTGTGGGCAGAGCTTTGGTCAGTCTCACGATTGGAAAGTTGTATTTTGAAAGCTGCTTTTTCTGTGCAACTTCTGATACTCCTTTCTGTCCGAGTCCTTTGCTGTGCTCTGCGCCATCAACTCATGAAACTGGAACGTTGTGGCATTTTTTTCTTGGGGTTGTGTGTTAAACACAGCACGAACGATTAAAACAGCACACACGCTGTGCTGTGATCAGCTTGGTTTAGATAATAAATTAAAATCTGTTAGCATCTGAGATGTCCTGGCATATCCTGAGAATAGTTAGCTCTTTAATGTGCCAAGCTAAGTAAAACTTGATTAATGTCACTATCTGGGATTTTCTGTCCTGTAAATAGGACTTGAAGTCTAAAATTGGAACTGTGAAAACCTACTTTAAATAGGATTAGATGAACAACTTAGTAGTTCATATTGTTTTCAGGATCTTAGAAAGTGGTCACTGTGCCCCAGAGCTGTTGTACGTGCCATCTTTTTGAAAAATAACTTTACTGCAAGGGCTAAAAAGTTAGCCTGGGGACTGCAGCGTGCTCTACTTGGTCATTCAGGGCAGTCTCTCCCAGTGTTGTAGAAAGTGCTTTCTGTGCTGGCTGCCGCCTGCTATGCCAAAGGTTGTTATGTCTCCGGTCTCGCGGACTTGCAAGGTCTGCTACCCTCTGGGATCCCGGCTGCTGAAGGGTGCTGGTAGGCAGGCATTCGGTACTAGAGGCTTTCTTCTGGAGCACATAAGCAAATACGATTAAGAAGCTCCTGATATCAGGAAATGGTGGATATATGTATTATTTTTCATTTTCTAAGTGAACTTTGGTTTTGTACAGCTAGATTAAGTGGAAGCTGGTAAGTTAGCAGGCATGCCTTGTTTGAAAAAACACGCCTACTTCTATGGTTTTGGGGCATTCATTGCTCTTGTTCGCTTCTAGAGATGTCATGGCAAAATGCAGTTGTATATCATAGTGTTTTTATGCCCTATTTATTTGCTATAATAATTTTACCAACAAATTGTGAAGTTAATTTCAGTGGTAAGAAATTTTCATTCTATAGCTAGGGGTTTTTTTTATTTCTTTTTTTTTTAAGTTGACGGTTGACAGCAGCCTCTTTGTACAGTTTCTTGATTGTCAGCTCTTCATTATAAATTTACTTTCTAAATGCTGACTTAAGGCCTGACACTTTGTTTGTTTAACTGTCAGTTACACTAGTTTGGAGACCTAATAAAAGCCTCTCAGATCTTCCTATTGAATTAGGCCATCCTTTACCACCCCAGCGACTGAAATAAAACAACTGTAATAGTATCTTTCAGTATCTATCCCATTTTTGCTGGAACCCTGCTTAGGGTGTCTTCTGATACTTTATCCTCACTGTGACAGTAGTTACTTCTCTGGTAAAAGGTCACTGTAATGTTTTAATTGGATTTTTCAGCTGCAAGGAATATAAAAATATAAGTTTATTAATAGAGTAGCTTTGATCTTGAAGGATTCCAAAACATTTGCTGCATTGCACATACAGGAATGGTTTAGTTTTACTGCTCGTTCAGGGATAATCAATTTTTTCATGGAGCGTGGGAGCTGGCTGTTCTACCTAGCAGGTCAGGAGGAGTGAGGAGCACATCTGCATGGGGGGCAAATCTCAGAAGGCAGAATGTTGTTCCCAAACTGGAATTTCCCTCAGATACAAAATTGAACTGTGCTAGTGTTGAAGGTGCCAAAGGATCTTTCACAAGTTGTTTCGGTTTTGTTTTTTCATCTGAAATCTTTGAAAAAGGTCATGGGCAATAGACAATTAGAGAAACACTTAACTGACCTTGTTAGTGTATTTTTGTGGAATTATTGTGCTTTACAGTTATTGCTGCTTTTCACAGATGGTTATTGCTGGTTTCCATCTGTTCATTAAGGAAAGTAAAGACAAAAAATGGCAGCTTTAACTGGGTTTTTAACCAGAACTTTCAGGTTTTATTTCTTCTTTGACCATGTCAGGTTAATCTGTTGGGTACAGTGGCACTGTGGTTTCAAGGAAAAGAGATCAAAGTGGCAACATGTCTGCACAATATGGGTCACGATAGCAGTTTCCTGTGTATCGGGCACCCTTTCCTTTGAACAGTCCTCAGGTATGCAGTGCAATATCACCCTGGCAGCTGGCCAGGCCAAGGGAAAGACTGACCAAGACTGACATTATGGAAACCATTTCAGTGAAGTGCTTCAGGACCAAAAAAGATCCTTCAGTTCATATTGCTGCTTATTTCTAGTTTAACCTTAGTGTTCTCTGTATGAATGACTTCATGGTGCCCCAGTGGAGTTTTCCCTGGTTTTGATAAAATCTGCTCCCTTACACTATCGCGATGGTTAAAAACTTCAAAATCTTTCAAGGCTTGCAGGTGTGGGAGCTTCCTGCTGGCACTGACGTAGCTGAACTGACATCAGCTTTAGCGCTCATGGCCAGCTCTGTTTCTCAATTTCTGAAGGACGGTGGGTGAAGGAGTCCCAGAGATGCAAGGGAACGATCTGTTTTTTCACCCGATAAAGAACAAAGGAAAATGAAAAACTTTTAAGTCCCGTTGTCCTACCTGTGGCACTCATAGAGGTTTTCTGCACCTGACTACTCTCTTTGAACTGGTGGATGATTTGTTCTTGCAGGACTGCTTTCCCTCAGCAGAAATTTCAGGTGGGATGGAAAAACGAGCCTGTCTGGTGGGAAAGCTGTTTGCAGGGGTCCTGAGCAGGGTACAGAACAGTCATTTTATTTCTCTGACTCCTTTGCCAGTTGCTCAACCAGATGTCCTCAGTAGTTTGTGCTGTAAGATGTTAAGTAATTAGATCATTCAGATTCTAGTTAAACATAATTAGAGCCCTGTGTAAACTGAGTGAAGCTGACAGGTTTTATAGGTTGGTCATAGCAAAAATATCAGATGATATAGCTCAGCATTAATACAAAAAGATTTAAGCCTCCCTGCCCTCAAATAAAGAAGTGTTTCATCTCCAAATTTAATCCTTAATTAGAACTACAATTTATGGAATTTACTAAAAATGTTTTCAGGATCTTGGGAGCCTCACTCAGAAAAGTGGTCCCTTAAAGTTTCTTCTCCTGGGCTCCTGTATTTGAAATGGACAACCCCCCTAGCAGTTGCTATGTGAAGTTAAACAGAAAGGTAACAGAATTTTGCCTTTTTTTCATGTAAGTTAAATTAGCGGGTAAGTCAGTTGCAGTGGTGCTCGTTGACTTGAGAAGGGTTTGAAGAAGTAGAACCATCTCCGCTTTGCACCCCAGCTTCCTTTCCCAGCTTGTAGCTGATGTGCCTTTTCGGACCATTGAGCTGTAGCACAGCCTGTGTAAGATGCCTTGTTTTCCACCAGCTATCCCACTGCAAGCTGAGTTCATAACCATAAAATGTCTTTGGTTAAGTAGTGGAACTGGAGAGAATCTCCATGTAACGTGGCTGCGTGCATTGGTATTGCAAAGTAACAAAAGTAAATGCAATATTGTGTGCGTGGGGCTGAAACATTAGCTACGTGTTCCAGCATTTGATTATTGTTATTTTACTACAGCACTCTGAAGCTAATCCTGATTATTTCTCTCCCTCATTTTACAGATATGACACATTATTTTGTTGTTTGTTTGCTGGCAGGCAAAACATATTTTCTGAAGGAAAGTGTTAACAGATATGCTGATAAAATGTCTGTCTTCTAAAAACTGTCTGAAGACAAATTGAGTATTTGTCTACATGTGGTGTTCACACTGTTGTTGTGCTAGCTACCGAACAAATTAACAAGATGATTCTTGTCTTTTATAGGATGTAAACTTTCTTATTAAATGTTGCAGGAGTCCTAAGTTGTGAACTAGACCCAGGGTGATCCTCATTCTTCTGAATGCTCTGAAAGCTGGTTGCTGTGCTGCTTTGCAGTAGCTAATAAAGAAAAATTTGCTACAGAACATTCACAGGAAAGTAAAAATATGTCAGAAAATTCAGATTCAAGTAGTTAAGGGGATTTTGGCATTAGTGAAAAAAGAAAAATTGGAAGGAAGAAAACTGCAGTTATTTCTTGGTAATCCTAAATGATTAAGTTGTCTCGGTTGGTACCGAAAACAGCTCTTTTCTGTGCCCTACAGAGTTATTTCATGCAATAACTTCCCACGTCCCCTCCAGCCTCTCCCCACCATGGTTAGTTATGTCACTTGTGCGATGCTCCGAGCCTTGCTGTCCTGGCTGGAATCTCGAGACTGTTTCCAAGCTTGTATTTCTCACTTGGCAGCACATGATGCGGCTGGTGGGCAATCTGCCGTATCCCTTTTTTGTCAAACATCGGAGTCGGTGTCTGACACTGAATCTGGGAACAGGAACGGGGAGAGCAAAATGTACAGTGGAGCTGAAGATATCTGCTGGGTGTCTTTGTGCATTTTTCTGTAGTTATTGCTTATGATTGATACTCAGTTCTTGTGGTGAAAGAATGGCAGAGATTTTGCTTTTTCCTTTCATATTTTAAGTGATTAGCAGGACCTGGTAAGTGGAAAAATTTCAGCTGCTTTTTTTCTCTCAAGTGTTATCAGCTTATAAGTGAAAAACACAGTTTGAGGAAAATCCCCTAAAGTTCTATAGAAACAAACCAATTTTATAAAGGTGTGTGTACATGTGTGTGTGTGTTTGTGTAAACACACAAGCTTGCACAAGCACAGTCTCCTTTCTGGATCAGCTCCCACCATGCAAAATACAAACCTGAAAGTGCTATAATTGATTATGTGCAATAGGAGACAAACAACCAAGATTCTGGGAGAGGGCAGGGTGTGGTCCAGATCTGGCAAAACATTTAAGAACTGAACATTATTTTTTCAAAGGTAGGGAAACTTTAAAACGTTGGTCCAAGAGTTAAGACCGGTTGGGAGAAGGAAAAGAGTACAGTAAACTGAGACGTCTTCTTTGTAGGGGGAGGTGTTGGGGGAGGAATTGGGAAGAAAGAACATGCAAGTTTAGGTTAGTACATGTTCATGTTCTTCTGGTTTTTTAACTTCATTTGTTTCCCTGGCAGATGTCCCATGGCTTTGAGGCCTTTGTCTGTGTGAAAGAGAACATGAAGGAGGGCTTGGCAGGACGCTTTTGGGTTGTGTAGAATAGCTGGTAGTCATATTTACAGTTAGTGTTGTCTCTTGGCTTATGCAATTTTGATAACTGGCAATTGTTCTGTAAAGTTACATGTTATATTGTCAAGTCAGCTCTCCCTGAATTTCCTCCACCAACTCTGTGTTGTAGATAGGTTTCATGTACAAGTTTTGGTAAGGTCTGAATAGGACTTGTCACATCCACCGTTCTTTACTTTCATAGAGTACTTTACTTATCATAGACACTCCCGTCTTAGACTCCGTCTCTTTTAAAATGTCTTCATACAATCTAAGATACTGCATGCAACCCTGCTTAATTAAATTGAAAAAACCCAGTATTTTAGGACAGATCTAGCAATTATTAAGTGATAATATTTTTCTGAGCCTTGTAGCATGCATATCCATATATATATATATACACACACTGCATCCTTCTTTAAAGGCTCTTCATTCATTTTTTAGTGAAGGTTGTAACTCTGCTTAATACCGCTTTCTTTTGACTCGCTGAAATTTCATAGTGGAGTTGGTCCTGTAGCTGCTGCTCTCTGCAGGGGAAGAGGAACAATATTCAGCTGCTGTGAGGGTTTGAACCTTCTGGTAGCCTTTTACTTTTTCCCTGTCTTTGACTCTAAATGGGTTTATAACTGTAGCTTTATGCCTTTAAAACACCTGCTATAATTGCTTAGAAATATACTCCATGTCAGCCTTTATTGCTTACTGTGATTATGCTTCTGGTAACCATCCTTTTTGGCACACTCATAAAATAAGTTTCTCATAATAGGATTCCTAACAGAGTTAAACAATATGCATAGTTTAAAGTGCAAATATGTTTTATTGGGGAAAGGAGATTATTCTGCTGTTCTTCAGTACCTTTAATTTGAGACTTCAGAAGGTGCTCTATGTTAAGTACATGCATAAGTTTAAAAAAAAAAATTATGTTCTACCCATTACATTGATGGGAGGTATGTGGGGGCCTTTTCTTTGTAGGGCAGGTTTATAGTTGAGAAGAATGTGCAGGCAAGTCCCTGAACGTGTAGACACTGTTTTTTTATCAATTAGCATAGTTTGTATATAAACTGCACAAAAGGCTGAACAAATGCTGCTCAATTTTGCTGATTTAACACCTAAGTGCCATGTGAATACTAAAAAACACCCCCTCAAAACAAACAAAAACAAAACCCCCCTCAAAAAACCCAAACCATCACCAAAACAACAAACAAACAAAACAACAAAAACCCCAACTGATATCAGAGGTTTGTGCCTTCAATTTAGGGCTGTTCTTTTATTTCCTAGTACAGCAGAGGGTCCTGTGGAGCTGTGACTCTGTCTGTAGGGTGTGATGGACAAGCTATCGGTACGTTTGGTTGTGGTGAAATGCTACATTTGATAATTCTGCATGCAAGAAACGTATCAAGGAGTTATGTGTGCTCATGATAGTGAAGGTACAGAGGATGAAAGATAATAGAGACGCTTGAACTTGGTGTTGTACTACCTTGATCTTGATGTCTCACCTGGCGTACTTCAGGTGGACATCAGAGGGTTGGGAAATTCTAGTTTAACATTGCAAATCAAGTTAGTATATTAATTCTTGTAAACTGTTTCTAGAGATTGCAAGATTGAGGAGGTGTTATTTATCATCACTTTTAGCTAAAGAGTTCCACCCATGCAAAATTCTTCGTGCTAAGAGAATTAGACTTTTTGGTAGGCGGGTTGTTCTCAAAATCTCAAGCAGAAGAAAAGGTGGTGAATAGTTATTTTTGGGCCCCTTTAAAATATGAAAATAAAATTACTGGGGTTAGTTAATGTTCTTTACATTAGCACCTTTATCCTCAAGGATATTTTGGTATTTTTGCGTCTGAAATTTAGTCTAGACTTCAAAGGATAGATGGAATTTCCTGGGACAAGCAGGGCGCTTTAGAACGATAGAGGTTGGAGTTGGAGAACACAAAGTAAATGAGCGCAGGTCTCTTGGTACTGCTGGCCTGTTAGGTATCTCAAATGGAGGAAGCCAAGCCTTAGCCCACACTGAAGCAGGAGACCTTCCAAGGATGTGCATGTGTCCCAGAAAACGCTGCCAAGGGTTCAGTTGGTGGTGCAGTTGCCCATGTCACCTATCTGCTACGGGGTTTTGACGTGCTTTGATATGGCTGTGAACTTCTGCATTAGCTGACGTGAGGCACCAGGCTTGGCGACACCAGTGCAGGTGCTTTGTGCTGTTGTACAAAACCTGTTGGGGTGGTTTTTAGCCGTTTCCCTGTGGGACAGGGATAGTGAGAAGTTTAATTTCTTTTTTTAGGCATAGAGTGTATCATACAAGTATAAAATCAAATACTGTGGGATGGCAAATACTGTTTTCTAAACTAGTTGGCTTGTTGTAGCTGTGATAATCTGTGTTGATCAACCCTTTTGGTGTTTGCTACAAAATTTATTCTAAAAGGCATGGTAGCTCAGTCTTGTTGGTGGCGGTCCAAATTGTCTCTGCTGCCAAACTTGGCACTGGTGCCAGTGGTTTGCTTTAGCTGATCTAAGAATATAATACAGATGGTTTGATACTCAGTACAGATACATACAGATGGCTTGAAACTTTTGAATTTCTTTATTTCATTCCATTGTTTCTTCTCGGTATATCAAGTATCTCTGGATGTATAATTGCTATTCTTAAAACAGTCTGGACTGTATTTGGTTCAGCTTGTGCCTGTTGTTGCTATAAGAATTTGTCAGCAAAAGGCTGCTGTTCTGTGCAAGTTCAAATGTTCTGCGTGTCGGTACAGGCATGCTTATTTATAATGCACAAGAATATTTCTGTCAAGCTGTTTGACCACCACACCTGTATATGTTCTACAGTTACATAGAACGTAGAAAGCAGATACCATAAAGTGAGTTTGTAGATCTAAAAATCCAAAGATTGTGGTCACTGACACTGGCTTTGCTTCAGACTGTTGCTGACGCTGGTGATGATGACATCTTCGCAGTAGAAGCAGTGAAGTTTTAGCCTAGTAATAGCTCAAGCAGAGCTCAGTGAGCTCTGGCTAAAGGCTGTGGATGGTTTGTTTTCAGTACTCATTACAGCCTGTTGATCTCTTGCCAGCAGAAATTTCTAGGTTGTGAATTTGTTTCTGTTGTATACAGGCATATGACATCAGTTGCCTGCTAGCAGGACAGGGCGTAAATAGAACCATGACAGCATAACTTCAGTGCTTTCTGCGTTTCTCCATGCATGCAATATGTCGATGTTACAGTAGCTGATGTTGACATAGCTCATTGCCTGGGCAAATGGTAAAAGTAGCCTCTGTTTTGATTTGCTTCTGATTTGATCATCTATGGGAGATCCTTGTTCTGCAGTTCAGGGATATCGGCAGCTCTGTTCTATGCATGGAGGTTTGGAGGTGGTTATATAGGCTTACTTTTGAGCAGTGATTTACTCAGCTTCCTCATAAGGTTGTTAAAGTGCTTAACAACGCAATTAATGTAATTGAAGGACAGTTAAAAGCACTAGTGGTTCTTTTCAACTTAATTTTAAATGCAGAGACAGATTAAGCAGTTTGAACAATGACAAGATCATGCTCTATAGCCATTGAGTGTATGAATAAAATATGCCCTAGTACTTGGTATTTTGAATCCAAAACTTATGGACCACTGAAATGTATGATTATGGATATATTGCTTTGTTCTGGGATCATCAGACATCCAACAACTTAAGTGTGATCAGTGCAAGTCAGTATTTAGATGTCAAGCCTGTAATGAATATTTCACTGCTAGAGGATACTGCTAGTGACTTCAATACATTGTACATCTCTTGAGTTCATTTGGGTTCCACTGCAGATACTGACATAATGATGATTCCTGAGATGAGACATAAAATAGATTTATGCATCTCTGAATGCTTCCTATTCTATTTGTACGGAGGCATTAGCTTTTTATCCAAATCATCACTTAGTTTTTGTGCGTGTAAATGCTTTATGTTTTGCAGGCTTTTTTCCCCATAAGTTTCATCAATGCTTCAGTTATATGAATTGTATTAAGAGTATTTTTTCATACAGAGAGGTTCAGATGTTACTAAACAGGAAGGAAAGTTTTGTAAGAATACCTTTAGGATGAAGCTGCCAGCTCTGGAATGAGGCAGCAGAAGTCTTTTCCATTGGGTATGAGAGGACTGGCCCATTTTATGGTTGCTTTAGAGTAGGATAGTTCCACCTTTCTTGATGAGAAGAGAGATGTTGACTATCCATGTTTGTAGACATACCAAGAGTAAAGTGGTACATAACTGTTCCTTGTTGTTCAAATAAAAGCATTAAGGGTAGGTGGGATATTGTGGAAAGCAGTGTTTTGCAGCGAATGCAGTGGGATGCTCATGTCTTGAGAACAAATTCACTGAAGGTAACTAGATTAAAGGGAAACGTGAATCTAAAATTATGACTTTGTAAAAGCTGTAGTTGAAGGATCTGTTGTAGATTGAAAACAGTCACCTAAATCATACATGGATGATGCAGTGCCATTAGCTGACTTTGGAGTCCAGTCCAACTCAAAATTAATGTTGATCCTGGTGGAGTCAGCTGAGGTGGTTTGACACCAAGATTAGGAATGTCTTTTAACAGATTGGTTGGGGGCAATGTGCTTGGTAAAACTAGTCCTAGCTAGTGAGCATTTAAAATGTTTACATTAGCTTTGAAAAGTTAGCTTGTCTTTGAAAAAACAGGTGTTTGTGATAGGTTTATTCTAATGGTCCTTTTCTGCCAGCTTCAAGAACTTCAATTCTATTTCAGCCTTTTTAAAGAAAAAATAGTTCTTAAAATGTATCTTCATCCTTCCTTAGTAAGGATAGAACTTAATTGAGGTGTTTCCCAGTGAGCTGGTTTAGGAGTGACTGACTGGTAATGATGAGTGACAGAATTAGCATAAATTCAGATTAATGGAGATATGGTTGGCTAGTGCCAACTGGCTATGTGGGTATAAGAGTTGGCTCTCAGTAACGATGACAGAGGCTGATTTTTATCCCTCCCCCCCACCGCCTTCCCACCCAGACAGCTGAATATCCGACTGGATGTTAAATACTTGAAAATCAACCTACTTAGCAGCCTGGATCAGGCTCTAGGGATGAGATTTTAAGAAGGAGGGCTTGTTTTGGATAGCTTGGTACCCGGGTATCTTGCCAGGGACTGCTACCAAGAAGCTGGCTGCTGGTATGCTGCGTATCGGGGTGTCTGGCAGCCGGGGGATGCCGATGGAGGCTCCGGAGCCGGTTGTCTGCTGTGCATAGCTGGGACGTCTCTCCTTGGCACCCTGAGCGCTCTCCCATGTCGTGTGATTCCCTGTTGAGCGTTGCTTGTGGCACCCAGCCAGCTTGTCATGTCAGTGTTGAAAACTCTCGTACGCTTCTCCAAACGTTTTGAACCTGTCTTGATCTGCCCGGTAACCTCAGTGTCTCCGCAAGCTCCACATGCAGAGCAGGACTTTTCAGCTGCTGGCCTTCTGACCACGTTTGACCAACTCCTTGTGGCTTGTTAGTAGCTGGGTCAGATCATCCACGTGCAACATGGTAGCAGCATGGAAAAACCAGGGTGTGGTGGAAGAGTGAGGAGGAGTACATGTGGCCACCCTATGCTGTCCAGGCCACAGCGTCTGGATCAGGCCAAGCAGGTCTCAGGGTTGAGTCCCGTACTGGGCAAGGTGGTGGATCTTTACCTGCCTATTCTGGCTTGGGAGTGCTCCCTGGTTTGCAGCCTGGCCTGGGAGAAGCAGTGGCACGTCCAGGGAGCGGGCATGGGGGTGGCATGAAGGCCCGGGAAGGCGCTCCCCTGGTGCTACGGCTGCTGCTTGGCTCTGGCACAGCTGCAGAGCGAGAGCTGAGCCACCGCTTGGCCCTGGGCTGGGAGCTGGGGGCACAGGGGCACAGACACCTTCTCCTCATTGTCCCCTTCGGAATGCCATCTACCAGATCTTTGTGCTCCAGCTTTTTAAAAATAAAATAAGAGATCAAATGCACCTCTATACCTGTCTGAGACGTCACCAGCAGAGTAGAGAACTGTCTATTTAGGAATTACCATCCCATGTTTTGCTGTTTCATTACTTTTGTACACTGTTGGGCTCCTACCTGATGGTGCTTTGTGCATGCCGGAATAGTGAGGGTGAAAGATGGTCAGCCTCTGGTCTGTGCCAGTTCTGAATTGTCTGGATCTGGGAAGCGTGTTCAACATTCACGACAGCTGAACACCCCCCCGACAGACAGCGCTGCCTTTTTTCCCCTGCACGTGCTAATCAACTAGATAAATAGAGTGGCTGTTCAAATGAGGCTACTAAAAAGCACCTGCAAAATCAGTAGTCGCTGCTGAAACTCTAGTCCCTGTATGCTGATTAGGCTCTTGTTTTTAAAAAACTTGTAGTGAATATGTTTAAATTCTGAAATGAAGATATTTTCCCCAATTATTTTCTTCTAAAATACACTTTTAAAATTGTTTGCTCTGATGCTGAAGAATACTTAATGCTTCTTCCCTTTTATTGGTGTAAATGCAATCCTGAAACATTGTTGATGTTTTCTAATATTATTTCTAATGTTTTTCCTAGTCAGCATATTTTCTTTTCCTTTTTTGGGGCT
The DNA here is from genome assembly GCA_000699545.1 of Podiceps cristatus. NCBI lineage: Eukaryota > Metazoa > Chordata > Aves > Podicipediformes > Podicipedidae > Podiceps > Podiceps cristatus. The sequence goes on along the minus strand of KL261466.1, from coordinate 1,920 downwards.
TACTGATGAGTTCTGTGACTACTTGCGAGAATAAAAGACTTGGTAGTATTCCTATTAACTTTTCTTTAAAATTTTATAGTTGCTTAGAAATAGTATCCTGCTTGTTTAGCATAACTGTATTGCGCTTTGAAGGTAGATTTATCATGAAACTTCACGGATATCATTTTGTTTGAATTGTCTGCTGCTCCCCACCGACACACGCATACATGTTACAGGCCGGCTCATGCAGTTTTCATGCTGTATGTTCCTGCTTTGGTTGTTTGGGTGAGATAAAAACTTGTTGAACTACTAAAGTGGACAGAGTTTAAAATTACAGACACATTGCTTTCCTTTGCAGCCATAATATGTTTGTTTTGGCAGGCTGTCTCTTCACTGTAACATGGAACAGTTCTCTTTTTTTTGCGATTATTCACTGTTTTCAGTCATACAGCACCAAGTATTATTCATGGTCCTGGAAAAAATTACTCTTTCACAAAACAAAAGCATAGGAAGTACGCTGAGCTACCTCGTTTTCATAATTGACAGGTATTAATGATACATGGGTACGTATTGCAGTAACAGTGTGGTTTAGATTAACAGATGGTAGGGGTGTTCATGGCTTTTGAGCCCCAGGAGCCTTCTCCAGGTCTCATGGTGGTTTGAACGTCTTGGTGGCTGTGCCGTTGCATGGTACCTGCGTGGACGGTGCTTTGTGGATCCACCACGAGTGAACGTCGCGTTCACCTGGGCTACTGCTAAGCTTCTCCCACATGGTGGAGCTTTTACCCTCAACTTGACCACAAAAAGACATTTATAAAGTGCAGAGAGCCAGCTTAGGAAAGGAGGGCTCTGCTTGCCTCTTCTCTGATCCATAAAATTTTTGTATCGCGTATAATGATGTGTTTGGACTGCGCAGACATGGACACTATCACTGTTCTAATGCCTGCAAAGTGATTAGCATTAAGGAGAAGAGAGGCTTCTTGGATACCTTCACAATCGTGTGGCAGCTTCTAAATAGCGTGTAGCTGCAGCTGCTGTGCAGTGCTACTGCTGCTGAAAAGCCATCATCTGTTTTTAAACTAAAAAGGGCTAATCAGATTTGCACCACATTCAACAGGTACCTGGCCTCTTCTCCCACCCAGTTTTTCCATTTCCAGCTGCCTTATTTTGAAGCATCTTGCTGTTTCTGATAATACAGGAATAGTGTTAAGCATTAAGATTAATGATTCTTATACAGCAAACCACTTTTGAAAGAAGTATTAAATGATCCGGGAGTTTGTGTGGTTTGAATCATACCTAGGAACTGGGAAAAAAAGGAGTGTGCTAGTGAGAACAACTGTCTATTTTGCAGAAATCAGTTCATTCTTTCTCATTACTTGCTTATAATATTCTGATGCTGTGCAGTCTTTTAAAGGTGTTCTTTGCTTATCCAGTCAAACTATAATTCACTTCAGTGCTTATCTGTTTTCTAAGAATACATACTTAGAATGAGAGGTGGCCTTTTATTTTTTTCCTCAGGGAAAAGAAAAAGAATAACTTCAGTGTCCCCCGTCCCCCCATACCCCCACCCGCACCCTAAGGAAAATACCATTTCCTCCAGTGGAAATGAATAATGGTGATACAGGTCAAT
>JMFS01027457.1:0-18454 GCA_000699545.1 Podiceps cristatus | reverse complement strand
ACCTTTAGATCTTCAGTCTAACGCTCTCCCAACTGAGCTATTTCGGCTGCCATGCGCAGTGTGTCCCGCCACAGTACTAAGCCCTTCTCCTCCACCCAGTACACCACAACGATAGTTCAAACACAACAGATGATGTTACCGTCCGACGTTGCCCGACACCACGAATAGCACAAACGAATTGATGACAGTTTTTTGCAAATGAAATTATGCCCTAAAGCAAAGACAAATACAGCAGTAACACAACTCCAGGTGGATGCACACGCACAATATGTCACTCACATGCATTTAGCGTCAGGATAAAGGTGTTTGGACTGTGGCTCCCTGAATTATTTGAGGGGGTAACAGGAACTAGAATATTCTGTGGGATTCAAGATCCTTAAGTTGGCAGTATTTTTGCTTCACTTCTCAGGGACTTTATGTTCAAGTCTGACAACTTCTGTACAGAGCTGCTGTACAACAACTAAACACTAATAGAAAGGGCACCTCCATCCTAGTTTTTCCATCATCTCGCTCAGAGACAAGTTCCACGGGGGAAGGTTATGTCTCTGCATAAAGCAGAAAGCCTGACTAAGCACAGTTCTAAGAGGGGAGAGAAAAAATAAATAAATAAATTTATTCTCACATTGTCGGTTAAGCATTTACTTCAACAGGCAACTGTTACTGCACACCTGCAGCTCCAGGTCGAAGGCAGGGGATGCACCCGAGGGCGCACACACGGCACGGCTGCTGGATGCTCCCATCCCAAGCTTGTCTTTATTTGCACAGCCCATGGCTCCAGAAAAAGCTGCCCCCGAGAGCATCCCCGCTTCGGGCTCCCTGCATGCTGCCGGGAGAAAGGGCACTGTGTAAGGCCGTCCACTGCTTCTCCCTCCTGTTAGGCAAAAAAAGCCAAACCAACCTCCCTCTCTTCCACAGTAATAGAGGAGTTTAACAAATCCCTCCTTTCTTTCAGTGTGGAAGCAGCAGCTTTTTTTCCCCAAACTGGCCCTATAAATATTTGGTGACACACATCCCCTATTTCCTTTTACTTTTAAGTCACCCCACTTCTGTCTGTCTTTTATAAGCAACCACCCTCTTCAGGAGCTGCAGATTGCAGACCAGGCACAAGATGCATTCTCAGACATTGAAATGCTGAGGACTGGGCCTGTGGTTACTTAGTGACTGAAAATTAAAAACACTAACAAAAAAAAAAAAAAGCAGTTAGGGAGAGGATTTTTAAAAAAAAAAAAAAAAAAAAAACAACCTCATCCTATTGTACTAAAGAGATGTGCTAACAACATACTGATACGAAACCTCGTACTCTCTGGTTTTCTGTTGCCACTGGCAATGATTGTTTTGCTGAGAAAGGATGAATGTAATCACTTAATGAGCATGTCTCCTACTGATGCAGCTAACATAATCTTTGTGATCTTTGGTGCTGATAAACTCCAAATGTGCAATGACAGGCGTAGAAGTCAAAACACTATCGACTTTAGAGTTCTCATACATTACCACAAAAATCAGAGCTACTATGGACCAATGGGTTATTCTAATTTTTAGAAACCTTTCTTTTGCCAGGAATAATGGAAATGGCAATGGAAATAAGAACTAAAGGTAATGTAGAACAAAAAGACTATTCAGTCTCAGATATAGTATATTTAATAAAACAGCCACCTTTTTCCCCCCAACAAAATTTATTTTTTGTATGAAAGTTCATCTTACTGAAAAGTAGACGCATATTGGCATTTCATGGCTATTTAAAGAATGTAAGACAACAGTTCTAGCAAAATGGAGCATTCAGAGTCCAGCGGAAGCAATTCACAACTTTCTCCTAATGGGAAAACAAATTCGTGCTATTCTGTACCCCTCCAGAATAGGGATTGAGGGGGAAAAAGAAAAAAAAAAGAAGAAAAAAAACACAACACCAAAACACACACACCTCAGACCTCAAACATTTTTTCCACTCACAACCTTCCTCCTGTATCTAGTAAAGGACGAGGCGGACAAAGAAAAGCTATTTTCTAGTCTGTCATATCCTGACAACGTAATCCCGCCTCAACCGCCGCTGCGACCCTTGAATGCCCAGCAGGAAGCAAACCAAAGCAAGCAGGCACCCAGGGCAGCCCCGAGAACGCCTCGGGGAAAGCAAGGTGCCCTGCACTGGGCAAACTGGGACAGGCCCCACCGGCCACGAGGGCAGGGGCTCTGCAGCTGCCCCCGCCTCAGCCGCCCACCTCACTGCCTTCCGAATTCTTTCACTTGCCGCTCGCAAGGGATGCGCCGAACGGCAGGCTCGGCGCACCAAGCTAAGGCAGTAGCAATGTCGGCTCTCCCCAAAGCACCAGGGACGCCAGGAGCTGCTTCCTGAAGTCCTGATCCAACCCACAACAGAAACTCCCAGCAGAGATGCAGAACAAACAGCTGTCCCCAAATAATTTCCCAAGCGTGAGCCTCTCGTCCGTGGTGGAAGCTGGATAGAAGCCCGGCACTCAAGGACAGCCCTTCTCCTTTAGGCAGCTTTAGCAATTTAAGTGACATACACGCTTACCCCATTTATTTTCTTATTGGTGTAACCTCAATTTGTTATGTGACACAAACCTTTAGAAAAGTGGCTGAAAGTTTGCTGCATTCACAGGACTTCTCATCACTACCTCTGCCCTCTGCAGAAATGCTTCTTCGTATCTTCCAAGTAAGAACAGCGAGAAATAAAAACTAAAAGCATTAAACTCCTCCACATTAACAGGTCAGTAGTTGATCCTTTGTCCTTTTCCTCCTACAGAGCCAGAAGGTTAATGGCAAAACAAGCTGTTTTCTTTAACAGTAAAAAGATTCTTCCCTGCAAAAGGAATGCTCCTGCCAGAGCACTCATCTGCTAAGGCAACCTGATCTATAGCAAAGTAGCTCAAAGCAAAAGTCTTTTTTTTAAAAAAAAAAAAAAAACTCTATATTTATATATTAAAAATGTATACATATATATACATTTATATATAGATAAAATAAAAATAGGAACACTGAGCCAAAAATCTGAAACACTTGGGAGGATTCAATCTTAGGGGAAGAAAAAAAACAAACAAAAACCCACAGACACACTAGAACAGCTTCCACTAAAAATTAATAGATCCTTTTGAAAAATCCACTCCCAGTATTATCACTTGTTCCGTCAGTCACATAAATGTCAAGGCTTCCATCTTCAGCATCTAAACATTCAAAACATCTATTCAATAAGCCAATCACACACTACTGCTTTCTTCTGTGTATGTCTGATCTGAAGTTAATTGATTTTAATGTTTCAAAGACACTGTACTTATTTGTAAGGTTTAAAATAATCATTTACTAATCTATACCCTCTATTCCTAAAATGAAAGACACATCACACCACCAGTATTCCAGCATAAGCAGATGTGAAAGACACGTACTTTCACGCAGCTCACCCAGAGCAGCTCCCACAGTAAGCACAAATACAGCTAAAATAGATCTTCGCAGCACTGCAGCTATTTCTGGTATTGACTTTTGTAAAATACAAAACAGTAAGATGGATAAGTAACTCTCTACATAGGGTAAGGAAGCTGTATCTCAAAAAAATATGAAAATTAAGAAAATATTTGAATATTGCCAGCAATGTGTGTTTGACACTGAAATTTAAGCAATTCGTCGACAGAAGCTTAACCTTAAGCATCTGGTAAGCCAAATATTCTAGCAGACAAGTACCTATCAAGTCCTTTAACTTCTGTCCTTCACAAATGGAGGTTTTGACTACCAAACCAAGTATCAGAAACCCCCAAAAATTCAAGTGCAATGCGATTCCAATACAGTATTATTATCCCACTTCACCACAGAAAACTCACCTTCAATAACACGTTCACAGACTTTGAAGCACGTACTGGGCACTAAGGTAAGCCTAGCGTGTTTCTTTTAAGGCCACTCTTACCAACCAAAAGTGGCATTTTATCAAGAGTGCAGCACAACACACGAGAGGCGTGATGAGGGTGCGAGTGCTGCGGGTCCAGTTACTACCAAACCTCAGGCAGGAGCAAAGCAGAGGCAAATGCCCCAAGCTCCATTCTTCTCGCACTTAGGGTGATGAGGAAGGGACTTTTGGCACATACTTGTGTTTTGAGAGTTAACTCCCAGTTTCTGAGAGAATTTAGAAGTCACAGCAGTTTCTGAGCAGAGGACAGCATCCTAGCTCTGTGCTTCCGCAGCTCCACCCAGGGGCAACAGAGGGGTCTACGACTGTGCCAAGTACAGGAGCTAAAATGATAAAACCAGTAAGAGTTTTCCCTTCTATATCTGCCACCTCAAAGCCATGAGAGTGAAGATAATTCTTCCTGTATACTGAAAAAAGCGAGAAATATTAAAAAAAATCCAGCATCTATTTTTCTAGAGTGTTTACTTAAGAGAAACCAGTTACACTGTAACTTTTATTACTAAAGCATCTTTGAAAAAGATTCATTGACAGTTTTCTCATATTGAAGTTTCCTCCCAAACTCTACATTAAAACTCAAATATTGTTTCATCTTTAAAAAGTCTGTCACCAATTAAAAAAAAAAAAAAAAAGGAAACAATGCACTGAATAAGGTCTTCCAACCCACAACTGACAAGAAAAGCAGCTTTTAAATAATTTTTTCTTCATAAATAGCCTTCATATCACAGGAAATAACATCACTGGAATGTTAACTGTGTTACAATATTTCAAGTTTGTTACAACTACAGTTAAGAAAAGAAAATTAATGTGTAAAAGACAGTAACAGAGTAAAAAGATGACATCTAAAAACAGAGCAAAGTTTAAGAAAATGCTTCTGGAAATCTCAGCGAGATCTCACCTGCTACTTCTTGACACCTTTCTTCCCAGCCTCCCTTAAAAAGGGGCATTTAAAGTTTATCTGTAACAGTTTAATCAGTCAGCTACAGAAAGCAATGCTGCACCAACAGAGAAAAGGACTAAATCACATGGGTGCCGTATCTAGTTATCAGCCGATTTATGCTCTCCAGGAAATATAGCATTTTCCCCTTGATTAAAAATAAAACACAACTTAAAGTGACAAAAATAATATATTACACTGTAAAAACAAACTAATACAGAAGAACAATTCCAGAACTAAAACAAATTTCATTCACAGTCCCAAAAGCTGTAGTCGCAATTAATTTTTTAGTAAGGCAGATTTGACTTCAGGTAAGCTAATTTATAGCATTATAAATATTCTTCACCCAGTACAGTTCTTTAAAATCAATGCCTAGTGAGAATATAGTATTGCACCGAAAGCTGAAATTAACTGGTTCAACGTATAAAGTGCTGAAACCCTTCCGAAGTTGTGCCGTACTGTAGCTCCGTATTCACCACGGTCCGTGCGTCTTGAATACGTTAAGAGTTCAGTGTGGCCACTTGGTTGCAGGCTTCGAAGGAAAGACTATGAGGTAGAACAAACTCCTTCAGGTTCTCCGTCACCCTATGGACCACCGAGCTGTGCAAACGGCTCTGTCACAGGAAAGGGCTCCAAAGCTTTCTCCGAGTTTTTCCAGTTGTGGAAGTTTTCTTTGTACCATTCAACTAGTATGACGAGAATGTTGATGAGTCAAGCCGACCAGAGAAAACAGGGAAATTCAAATATTCAACAGATACTGTTGTTAGTCTTATGCAAAATTTTAACCTATAATATTGCAAAATCTAGTTTAGACTATAAATTATTTATGCAAGGCTTATTCTAGCATTAAAAAGTAATTAATTCTAGTACTTGATGCTAATTTATTGTGATGAACCTTTTTATTAGATCAGGTACATTCACTACTTAAGAAGCAGCCAATTTTATGTAAAATTGAAGTGTTAAATTCATTCTCTTTAGCTTCTCATTAACTAACCTATATATCCACACACACCCCCCTTCCCCTCCTCCCATCACTTCTAAATCAATTAGTGTAAAAGGCATCAGTCCTACTTGTTTTCTTTATTCCTTCCTTCCAAGGCACCTTAGGTCTCCATCCCAAGCTGTGCATTTTTTCTGAATTCATTGGGTATCTCAGGTCATTAGTAGGTCTGATGAAGTATAAAATGCACATGGAAAACAATCTGATTAGACTTTTTCATTCATTAATGATGCAGTAGCTCACACTGTCTTCAAAGCAACATTAGGTATGCTTCAGTTCTGAAAAGTCCCATTAACATGGCCAGATTATATTGCCTTCAAAAAATACAGAGTAGATGAGTGCAGCTACAACAACACAATTCAGTTTGTACAGTCGACTACTTGGAACTGACTAGAATAAATATGAATTAATATCTTATTGGCACAAAAAAAGAATGCAAAACTCAAATCTCTGCCAAAGCAATTGTTCGTATCAGTGCACTTGCAAGTCTTTAGACAGTCAGTATGCAAGCCCATGTTTTCCAGTATCAGCATTCACATTTTTCATCCTGCAAGCCCACAAGCTTTCACATGCTTCACATTTGAAATACACAGGCTTCCACAGCGTTGTCACTGCAGTGCCTCATTAGCTACACAAACTTAGTAACATTGAATATGTGGAATCCCAGGCCGCAAGATTCAACACAGAAGAGATTCCCTATGCTTAAAAGCATGGGACAAATTTCTCACTTCCGCAATTATTCCTGCATTACTGGCACCAACATGCTGAATAGTTAAGCTACATATACAGACAGAAAACACCTACTTATCACTGTTATTAAAACACGCTAATCTCTAGCAGCAGCAGAACCAATTGCTGCATGGCAAGTAACCCCTGTGATCTTTAAGTCGCTCATTACAGAATTAAATAATCATTAGTTAGTATCTCAAGTATCTTTTGTTCCTGCATTACTGGCACCAACATGCTGAATAGTTAAGCTACATATACAGACAGAAAACACCTACTTATCACTGTTATTAAAACACGCTAATCTCTAGCAGCAGCAGAACCAATTGCTGCATGGCAAGTAACCCCTGTGATCTTTAAGTCGCTCATTACAGAATTAAATAATCATTAGTTAGTATCTCAAGTATCTTTTGTAACACTTCAGCATGCTTTGAAATGTGTATTCCTATGTGGGTAGTCTTCCCAAGCCCATTTATGTTCAAACATTAGCGGGCAGGGCCCAATACACACGAAGAAACATCGCTATCAATTACACTGAGACCCACTGAACACTCGCATCACTTGAGCCAAAGGCAACTTGTTCAAAGTCCTGCAATACCCTCAGATATGTTCTGAAGAACGCTTCCTTTTAAAAACAAAAATTGATACACTTCAAGACACTTCAGATACCATGATAACAATTGAAATGTGAACAGAAAGTGAGATTTCTAAAGGTCATAATATTACTTAACTGCTACCAGCAGATATGTCATTGCTAATCTCTCTGGAGAAAGAATGGAATCTAGAGTAAGCATAAGAACAGAGCCAAACCAAGCCTGAAATTAAGGATGGAAACACACAGCAAAAGCATATTTATAAAAGACAGCCATTTTTGCCACTGCCCTAACTTTGGCACCTCAGAGTTTTACATCTACTTTTGAGACAGCAGTTTCAGCTTGAGACAGGAATCTAAAACTAACTACACTCTGCAGGAGCATGTTTCTGCCTGTGGAGAGTGGGCCTTAGCCCACTTAGTCCATGTCTGAACTAGTCTCATTAATGTCAAAATACCAAAGCTAGATGTGAGAGAATGTGACTCATCTCACTCAAGTGATGCTGAATACAAAGTAACAAAGTATCTAAACCACCCTTAAGAAACAATTTAGCTACTGTTTAAAGCCTGTCCTTTTCCCAGAGCAGACTTTAGTAGCAAGAAGTCTGAAGAAAGTTTGAAGACAGACAGATTAGCATTACACATTCCCCTTCAAGACATATACCCTGGCCTAAAGATTCAAATAATGGAAATCCTGTTTTTCTATACAGTGTTCCATACAGATCAGACATCAAATCCCCTAGCAAAGAAAAAAAAAAAAAAAAAAGGGCAAAACAGCTCTTACCCCCTCAAAAGTTTTCCCTCCTGCAGAGCAGAAACACTTCCCAAAAAAATTATTTGGCAAGACACATAGAAACCTTCACAATAAAGCTATCCTGCATGTGCTTCACTATTTTCTTACCTGTCTTTGACATAATCCATCCAGTGCTCCATTTCAGATTCCGAACTGGTCTTCTTTATCTGCCAAGAAAAGAAACAAGAGTCATCCTCGCACACCTTGTGCTGCCTTAACATGCATTTAAAAACTGTTTTTTAACAACATTTAAGTCTGTTAAAAAAGAAAAAAAACACACATGAAAAGAAACAGTCTTTTGGCTAACCTGAGTTTTTAAGCTACTGAAATTATCAAAGCTATCTAGAACAATTCCAATATTCCTCCTTCATATAAGCACTGCCTAAACCTTCATAATAGAATTGTTAGATTCTCAGACCAAAACTGAAGCAGTCAGCATGAAAAAACCTACCAAACAGCATTTACTCATTCTGCCAGTTATGTCCCAGTCAAGGTAACAGAGCAGTGCAACGCACGATAGCCTCTACTGCAAGCTTACGCAGTACAGCTGCCACAGAAAGGGCAGCACATCATTCGGCTACAGCTGTCTTCTAAGTCCCACCACAAGCCTAAGCTCTCTCAGAGCTACAAAAGGTTTATGGCAGAACTGTTCATACGTGCAATGACTGGTAAAGAAAAGCATCATAACTTTTTACTCACTAAATGGATTAACTCCTTAGCAAGCTGGGCAATGGACATCTCAAAGTTAGTTCCAATGTTATAAATTTCACCTGGCTTCCCCTCCTTCAAGACAGTAAGGAATGCTTCTACTACATCAGTTGCATAAAGGAAATTCCTTCTTTGAAGTCCAGAACCATGAATACAGCTTAAAACCAGGAAAAAGTGAGAAGTTTGTGTTAATTCTTAAGTAGAAGCATTCAATTTATTAGACTGTGTTTTACACTGTTTTGCTGTTAACAGTTACCTGAAGGTACCTTAAGTAGCTGATGTGCAAACAATTGTTTAGTTTTTTAAGGAAATACTATTATTAAAACAAGCAACTTGTAATTGAGTTATGAAATTAGCATGTTACAAACTATACCATGTATTTACAAGTGTAATTACAGTTTTATAGCACAAATACCACACACAAAATCAAATTACATACCATTTTCTGTTCTGTTGCAACAAAGATATAAACTTTGGAATAACCTAAGGAATTGAAGAAAAAAAAAAAAAAAAAAAAAAAAAAAAAAAAAAAAAAATTAAAACAAAAAACCTGTTACTCCACTATTTTAGAAGTTATTATTCTGCAAAAAACACGGGGCTTCACCAGGAAGCATCAAAGTACTTGAATAAGATCCTTCAAATACTTTTTTTCTCTCAAAGAATGCACCAAGCCTAGAAACTGCAAGTATTCTTTTATCCTGGTGTAAGCAGAGTATCTTTTATACCACATTATCTTTTCTGAAGCTCACGGGAAATCAGGGTGTTTGTGTGGGGTTGGTTTTCTGGTTGGTTTTGGTTTGTTTGGGTTTCATGGGGTTTTTTGTTGTTGTGACATTTTGTGGGTTTTGGGGGGAGGGTTTGTTTTTTGATTCGTTTTTGGTTTGGGTTTTTTTTTTGTTTATTTAAAAAAAAAAAAAAGGCACAGATGCCTCTATTGTTTTCTCAAACATCTTTCTGGTCAACCATTACAAATCAGTAGTTACTAATGTAACATTTTTACAAAAGCAAGTGGTTCCATTACTTTTTGCACAGAGAAGTGCGCTACAGTGTAACTAGGGATGACCATTGCAAACAGTTTAAAACACCATTCAAACATCCAAGCAAGTTGCAGTAAATCTATAGCCAAAGAGTCATTAAAACAGTTAAGTTTGGAAGAGAACCAATAAAGAATTTCAAGATAAGCAAACACAGATCAAGTGACAGCCACTAGCTTGCAGCATAAAGATTTACAAGCTACAGATCCATTCATAATGCCCCAGAAACTTCAGAACAGTTGGTCCCACTATTAAAAGTTTTTAAACTGAAGCCATTAGAAAGCTATTCCAATTATTTTATTTTTGTTAACTTGCTACTCTAAACATAGCAGACATACTAGGTAAAGCTAAAGATACATCTAGCCAAGTATTGTGGTTTTAGCAGTAACTAAAAGTGGACACTTGAGGAAGAATGTATGTAAGCTGAAAGCAAGCAGTGAGAAAATCCCTGAATATTCTCCCAACAACCATGCAACCTGTAGCCAGACATTTCCCAAGCCACCGATTAGTGAAAATATATGTTTTTAAAAAAAAAAATGCTTATCCACCTGCAATAAATGCAGGGAAAGTAAATGTATTTGGGGAAAAAAAAAAAAAAAAAAAAAGCAATTCAAATTAAGAAACATCTCACTAAACCTGCAAAATACAATTACATTTCATGCAAGTTCCAAATTATCGTTATCATTCCATCAGTGTATTTCCATTCACTAGAATAACAGAACTTGGTATTGCCTACAAAGGCAACTCTCACTAATAACCATTTTAAATAGTTAGCCTACAAGGCATGTGTGGACACACGCAAAGAACAAGTCGCCTTACACTACTTCTCACCATGTAACTGATTGCTATAGCTTCATCTTACATATTTTCACATCTCTTTCTATACCAGACATATTGTGCTCTCACAGTTTACTTTTTGAAATGTTTACCTTAGTTATTAAACATTCCTAATTACAGCACGACATGTGAATTAACGTAATTTGTAGGGGAACCCTGCCAGATGTAGGGCAGTTAAATATCCTTTGAGAACTAGAAAAAATAGAAAACAAAGCCACTGTAGTAAAATTCATGTAAATAACCAGAAATCTTCAGTTGATGTTTTACTGACAACCAAAACATATGCATTTATTGTGTTGACAGTAAGACATGTTAGTGCAAGACCAAAATATATAATCATGGGTAAGTGTGGACAAATATAGCTGCAAGACAGTGATTTTTTTCAAAAGTCAGTCCATTCTTGTGAGAATAAAAAAAGCAACATCACTACAACCCTAAATTACGGCATACTGAAGCTCCCAGTAAAGCACAAGTTTAACTCACTTTTTCTGGATACTGGTGTGGTCCGTAAACATTACTGCTCCGTGTGATAACAACTGGGAACTTAAAAGCATTAAGATGCATGTGATTACATAAGAAAATATATACCAGTAAAAATCTGTAGGCTTCTTGCTGATCAATAAATAAGAAACTGACAATCCACAGTACTTATTCAAAAATCTGCAAGCCCTTACAAACATTAAGGAATTAAGCTACCCATACTTCTGCCAAATCGGCAACGGCCTCCAGCCTTCTCAGTCCTTTAGAAGCACAAGTGACAAACGTTTGTAATCTCTCGGTCTTGCTATGGAACCACCACAGGACATTACACACAGGTATCTCGTTGACTGAAGACTGGCTTACTACTTCTTATTCCAAGAAAATGTTTCACAGTCATTAACATCTTACTCAAGTTAGCTTTATGTCAAAAACAACTTTGCAGAAGGACATGTCAAGACCAAAAGGCTAAAGTATTTAAAATTTAAAATAATTTTGCTTAAACAATTCTGAATAATGTGTCGTCCCCCCCTTTTTTTTTTGCTTTCACTACAAGCCTAGTCTTAATATAATCTGAACTTCGCATATTCTACTTCTGTATAAATGGATTTCCTTCAAGCTTAACACTGTTTTTTAAATTGCTAATGTTCACTTTGACCATAATATCAAAGAATATTTTTAGATGTTACAGTTCAGATTTTTTTTAAAAAAATAGAAACATCTGACCTCTCCCCACTGTCTTGCAGTTTATCTCCACCAATAAGTGGTGGGCACCCTCCAACACACCCAAATTACAAGACTAGCAGTCAGAAAAAGAAGTGGCACTGTGTGGACTGTATTTATAAGAGTATTTTATACTCTTATATATGTAATATAGACGCTTAAGTATGGGCTTCAGAGTTTTTGAAGCTTGCATCAACTTACTTGGTACCTTTCCCAGTAAGACTGAACAAAACACTCTGCAGCTGCTTTAGAGGAGGCATAGGGATTTGTTGGACGTTTTGGTGAGGATTCATCAAATTCCTAAAATGAAAATAAAAATTTGCATTAATTTCTTTTGCCAAGATAACTCAAAGTTACAAAAGCTGCAGTTGCAACCAAAACAAAAATCCCTAAATATCCAAGCACACCAGCCTGTGAAAGTCATCCTTCCACTTAGAGCAGGAGACCAGTTACAAAAGACAGTCTACCTATCAAACACAGGAGGCGACCAGAATACCTGCAGTAATATTTGTATACTTCTAGCACAGTACCTCACAGTAAGGGATCCTTAGATTTTTCTCTTTTAAAATAATCACTGTTGCCACGGGGAGGTTCAATCCTTTTCAGGCTCATACTGCCTCAGAGTGCCACTCCACCACAGCTAGCAAACTGACCTTACAGTCCTAAGTAAAAAGGGCCCATTCTCCCTCTCTATAAACTTCATTTCTATAAGAAAAGTAGAATTTCAACCCAAAGCTCTGCAAAGCAAGGCTTTAACAATTCTGACCTGTTCCAGAACAGGCAGCTTCATGGCTACCCTGCCACTTCTATCTACTTCTCACTTGGGGAAGAGGGGGGAATAAAATAATGAACCAAAGGAAGGAGGAATTCTATGTTGCCTGAGGTGCAATTCATAACAATCACCTTAACGTGATTAAAATACTCACTGTTCTTGTGTGACCTTTGCTAGTTAAATAAATTGACCTCAATTTACTTTCCGACCTTCCTCCCCTCCAAAACCAAAATTGTCTTTAAGTACTTCTATTATGATTCACAAAGAGAACAGAAAACAGATTAAATGAAAAAATGCTCTTTTCAAGGCCCAGAGGCAGAAGTAGTTCACTTGAAATTGTCTCAGCCAGATCCCTGGTCTGCATGCAGGAAAACACCACCCTTGGGTACCACAAAAGTTTACAGATTGAAGTTGTGTTGAAGGAACTGATAAAGACATTACAACAATAAGGAAGGGCATATGACTTTTCTCAAATACATTAATATTTTCATGGATTAGGGCACAAGACTCCTTGTCTGTTATTCATGCTTCTAGAGAGGCAAGCATGCCTAATTTGCCTTTTTACTGTGCTAAATTACATTTCCTGAATTAAGGTCAGGCACAAATTGGCAAGAAGTAAAAGGATTTGAACAACAAGAAACATCTGCATATTTCTTCCAGTAACACAGGAACTGTTTCTTGGACCTACAGCTCTGTTAGTATTTTAGCTAGAGTGTAAAACAGTTCCCTGTCAAGTTCATGATCAAGGCAGAGCAGGAAAAACAAAATTAAAAAAAAAAAAACACAACAACAATAAAAAAAACACCAACAACACACAACCAAACAAAAAAATCCATACAAAACCAACATCACATCACCCCACACACAACATACTGTGCACATTACTGAAGTCTCATGAATGCTCCAAGGCAAAACTTGTATAATACACTCCTTTGATACTATCTCTGAGGAGTATTCACACATCATAAATGACCCAAATCTCACTGCTTTAAGTAACATGCGTTCAATATAAAACATGCTACAAAAAAAATGAGAACAATTTTGGTACTTAGCTTTCTAGAAACAACCAGTGTTTGTTTATAAGTTCCAGTACAGTCAGAAATAGCTCAGAAGTCATATTTACAGAGGCCACGGAAAGTTAAGACTTCTTTTCATTAGTAAAGGCCAGTAAAGCTAGAAAAACCCTCATACACTTTCAAACTCACCTCACCAGTGCTACCTCCATATACTTCATCTGTACTGACATAAACAAACTTCTCCACATTGGCTTCATGCGCAGCAGCAACCAGTACATTAGTGCCATAAACATTCACATATGTGAACTCCAGGGCATGCCAAAACGAAAGATCTACATTAAAAAAAAAAAAAAAAAATCCAGACAATTCTGATTAAATTTAGGCAAGACATAGCTTCCTATTGAACCATAATACCTGAAGACAAAATCCTTGCTCTCAACAAGAGGCTGGAATTGGGAGTGAAAGCTTGTTGACTATGGACAGTTCCATTTGAAATAGCATTATCTAACTTTATGTAAGTGCCAGAATAACTACTTCCTGCCCCCACTAAGAAGGGCCAAGCTCAGTAAGAAAAGTATCAGAGACAGTTGTAAGATGCAGTAAAACATACCTATTAACTAGCACCTGGTTTAATTCTTAGAATCGTCCCACTGACTTAATGACTTTGGGTATATCAAATCAACAATTTTGAGAAATATCTTCCTAGACAATTCTTCAAGGATTTCTTCTCATGATGAAAGGAGTACAGTAGGGATAGTTCTCATTAACAGTGTTACTAAAGAGTGGTAATTTGAAATAAGCATTTTTAAGTATAATTCATTCTCTCTCTTTTTAGAATCCAGGCAGGATTCTTAAGAGAGCTACACCTAATCCTTTAGCTTCCACACTGTGTTTTTTCCTGCAAGGTTGGAGCCGATCCAGTTAAGACTACATACAAAATCTTTTTTTCCTTTGTCTTCATGACTCCACCAGTACATTGTCATTTACATATATGCCTAGATGGAATTTAAAAATGTAATGCTAAAAAAAAGGCATTTCCATTTATGCACAATAAAAACAGACAACAGTCAGATGAAGTACATTTTAAATCAAGGCTGTGAACCCCTTTCAGTTAAAAAGCCCACCAGACCGTGAATCATACAGTTTGTAGAGACAAACTGTATCCTTGTTTCATATGAAGGTAAAAGACAAAAAGTAGCAGTAGATGTTTCAAACAAATACACTCATGGAAAATAATACCAAAACATGCAACAATGCTCACCTACATGTGTTTGGGCTGCAAAATGAAGGACTATATCTATTTTCTCAGTTTCAAAGAGCTGTTTTATAAAATCAGGTTCACAAATATCCCCCTGAAGAGAGAGAAAAAAAATAATTAAAAATTATTTTTGATAGAAGATAATTCAAGCATCACAGAACAAACCATTACAGAGGAAGCACAGGATACAAATAGCACTACCAACCGAGTCTGAAGTAATTTATCAATGCCATGTGTAAAAATAAGATCAGATATAAGTTTCACATATTTTCAGCAACCACCTCAACAAAACTTATCTCAGGATTTATATTACTATTTAACATTAGAAACAGCATCACTCCCAAAAATCCACAAAAGTAGTATAGAGTATAGCTTGAATGCTGAGGTTCAAATGACAAGTTACCACCACAAATAAGAAAGTTACTGGAGCCTGGCTAATGGACAGAGACATCTAGTGGTATCGTAACAGGTGAAGCGCATTTCCACTTTTGTCAAAATAGATGACTGGACGTCTTGCAAGGATTTGGGGTTTTGTTGTTTGTTCTGTGTTTGTTTGTTGAAGGATTTTCTTTGTTGGTTGGGTTGGGTTTAACTGATATATTTAGAAAAGAGTCAGGCATCGACACACAACCCATTCTTTAGTTTAACACAGAAGTAACAGCAGCTTTTAAAGACAAACGCAAGCTGAGAAGAAGCTTTTAATATTTATCTGTTGGCCCAAATTAAACAAGATAGCACCTAAGAAGGCGTATTTTGGGGAGGAAGACTTTTGTATTTTCGATAACAAGGCAATTAACTAAAAACTGTTCAAATGCACCTATGTTTTAAGAAGTTCTAGAGCAACAATTTTGAATAACAGCCTCAAAGAAGTACTCTATGTCAGAAGTGGGAAGAAGATTAACTGCTTTTCCTATTTCTCACCCCTGAACAGAACTGAAGAACTCCAATAAATACTTCAGGCTCATACATTTTTTTGAACTATTTTTTTTTTAAACTGAAAATCAAACTCAATAGATCTGTGTTGAGCAACAACAGAAAACTGAGATAAAACTGTAGCTTTCATACAGCCCCTTACGCAAATTTTCTAAAGTTTTACTTCTCTGCCTTCCAAAACAGGCTTCTTTTCTGCAGCATCACTATAGCATTTATTCTTCCTGCTCTCTCCTAAAGCCAGTAACAGTGCTACAGTTCTAATGGTAGGGCTTGTCCATCAGAGTATTTTTTCCAATCCATTTTTTCCTATCAGTGTAAACTGCCTGGCTACATACCAGCTGCTTGTAAGCTGTGACCAACCTTACCCCACCCCCACAAAAATCCCAACAAACTGAAAAGTTGGAATGGATTATAGCATTGGAAGTTTTGTGAGAATATATTCCTGCGCTACTTCAGAAGCAGTATAGCTACATCATTCCTTGTTACTAACTCCTTGTTTCACATAGGGATCTGGCTGTTTACAGAATACCTTCCTGAACTCCATGCTATCCCCAGCAATTAAATGTTAATATATATCCTTTTTCTACAGCATTCATACATTTCATATCACATACTGGAAACTATCAAAAACATTAGGAAAAATAACTAGAAATTCAGTTTGGGCATGCATACATTTGCTTAGCAGACATTCCCTCTCCCCTCATGCAACTTTTATCCCAACAGCTCGGAAATAATCACTTATGGAAACAGAGAGGTAGGTTCACAAAAATGGAAACAGCCATGGGGGTCACCAAACAAGTGAAGGCAAGTTCAATTCCCAGCCTTGCCTGATTTAAGAGACGTGCTTAAATTACATCTACTACCTCTGGCAAAGTTGCCCCAAAGGTGCTATTTCAGAAAATTAAAACTATAAGCATTTCTCTGATGTCCTGCAACCTCAGGCAGCCCAGCTAGACAGAGACACCAGCATCAGTACTGACTTTCATAGAGGGGAAGAAGTTCAGCATACAAACCCAGCAGCCTGAATGTTTATCTGAACAATAAATCTAAATCCATCTCTTGTCCGAAGATATAGCTGTGGAAAGAGTAAACTATAATCGGCCAAATTTTAAGAAAAGGCATACCTTGAATGTTCCCATGAGACTCTGTTACAAAACAACTATGAACTACACAGTATCAACAGCAGCAAAAGAATGTAGCCTGATGTTTAGTGCTAACAGAACAGGAAAGACTGTGTTGCACACCACAGAATATGACAAGTGGCAGTGTCTGACAGAGCAAAATCTAAGACAGCATCAGAGAAGCATGGAGGAGAAGAATCTGAGTCCACCTTGCCCATACCACCTATCAAAACTGAAACACTCATGCCTAAAACCACTTATCTCCATATTCAGGCTTTTACCAATTCTGTACCTTTATTACACATAAAATATAGCAACTTTCAAAAGGCTACTTCACACAAGAGACAGAACATATCATTACATTACCACAGAAGAGACGCTGTAAATGCTGTTACGTCCATCCGATTGTCACATACATTGGTATTATCACATACACTGGCTCATTCCTGACAAGGAACTAGTAGAAGTAATTTCAACTTTACCATAAATGAAAGCAGTGGCTTATTTTGGGAAGCTCTAGAGACGTTACCTCAATACAAATCAGTAAAAAGTCAAGTTTCCTAGAAGAGAAGGCTTTATCACCTGAATAAACTTGTAGTTTTCCTTCTCAGAGATAGTTTCAAGATTCTTCAAGCTTGCACAGTAGTCGAGCTAAAAAGAAATACCCACAGGATATCATTAAGTGGGCTACATGACAGTGAATAAGCTAACTCAGGTCCAACCGATTACGAGAAAGTTTGAGAACAAAGCAAAACCTTCTTAAAAAAAAAAAAAAAACACCCTTATGCAAGCAGATATGATGAAACTTTAAAAACTCACAAGTCCGGAAGATATCCTATCAACTGCAAAAATCCTTCAACATAAGTCTACAACTTGAAAAGCTTCCTTTTTTTTTTTTTTTCCAAATAATAATAATGTTTGATACATAATTATTTGTGGTGGGCACAGGACTGTCAGCACGAACAGCCGTTGATTTTTTTTTTTTGTGCGTGTAGGAAAAAAAAAGAGTCAAGCAAAAACTTAATAAATAACAATAATCTATAAAAATTTCAACATGCTATTGATTGCATTAAAAAAAAAAAAACCCACACACCACATTTAAAAGTTTTCTCTATCAAGAAAGGGAAAAAAGCCACTTACCTTATCTAGATTTATAATCAGATAGTTTGGATAGTTTTTCACAAGAGAGACAACTACGTGTGAAGCACTGTAAGACAGAAGAAAAATATATTTCACAAATATGTAATTTATATAATTAGCTTTAAGGTAACAATGAGATGACAAATTACAAATAAGTTTAGCAATAAGTTTTAACAATATCAAAAGGCTTTGGGGGAAGAGAAAGCTGCACTCAAAACAGCAGAAAGAGAAATTCACAGATATGTTTTAAGATATGTCAACATTGTTCTATTGATCATGCCCATAATTGCATACCGTTAAGAAACTAAAAATCAGATTAAAAGTTCATGCTATAACAGAAGAAAGCAGCATAGCTCACAGTCACCTTAAAAAAATAAGAAAACTGCTATACACTGCATTAAATTGCCATTCTAAAATACTTTTACACTCTTAAGTTTATGCACTAGGGTATAGTATATATATAGAATCATAGAATCATAGAAT
>JMFS01027453.1:0-17430 GCA_000699545.1 Podiceps cristatus | reverse complement strand
CCAGCAGCGGGCTGGTGCGCCCCGTCTTCCTGCGCAAAGCCCTGCGTGAGTCGCAGCCGTGACGAGACGGGCTCCCCCTGCTCAGCAAAACCCGTCGGTGCAGGGTTAGGAGGATTACACTGCGACTAAATGAAAGGCTGCCTTCAAAGATGTCGAGCCATGCCTTTGATGCCAGCGATGCTCTGCTGGATGGAGATGCAGTGAGTGTGGGATGTGCAGCCCCGATTCCCTGCCGGGACTGGCTGCCTTTCTGCTAGAAGACAAGACTGGAGTTACTACTCCAGACCACAGGACTCCTGCAATGAACACACATTAATTTAGTCCAGAATTCTACGTTCTGGTCATTTGAATAGCAGATAGCATTTGTAACCTGCTCAAATACCTTGACTCTCAGGACCAGATATTAAGCAAAGCAACTACTCAACTTCCTATTCTAACACCCTGCAAATTAGAGAGCTACTGGTGGAACAACAGAAAATGGGAGGTCAGGGGGAGGAAATATTAATATCTCAATTATTCAGTTCATACCATTTTAGTAAGCTACTCAACAAAAACAAAAAGAAAAAAAGAGAAGGTAGCATCTGAAAACATTTGGAGAAACAAATTCTTAAGTGAGGTTTGAAAGCCATCTGAATAAATACAGCAGAAATCTTCCACAGGCGTGGGTTTATAGCTATGATTTATATTCTGATAGCCAAGCAATGAATGCAGTTTGTCAGGCACCTGAAACTGCTTTACTTTTATGATTCATTTGCACAAGAGCTGCTTTCAACAGCTTCATTTTTTTTTAATTTGAATTATAAGACCATTAAAATAGAAGAAAGGCCCCAGCAATTCCCAGTACACATCTAGCCCAATATCCAGCCTCCTGAGGAGGCCAGCAGTGCATAGCCAGGGAAGAATACGGCGGCATTCATACCTCCCCCTAATACTCTCTCCGTCTCCCCCCATCTTCAGCGCAAGGGATTTGCTGTGCCTCCTCTGTCGAGCATTCTCTGAGAGACCTCTCTGCCAAAGGCTTGCCCATCAGCCTACCTAAACCTCTTGCATCCACAGCATCATCCAGCCAGAAGTCCCACAGGTTACTCGCCTCCCCTTTCTTTTGAACCCAGTTCCCTTCCCTTTCATTTCCCCTCAAATTATTTTGGCCTTGACAAGCGGTACCTGGATGAGCAACAACTTTAAAGGGTATCACAGGATGAATGTTGGCATCATGTCACCGCACCTTATGATTATGTCATCTAGCACATATACTAGCACAGCTCTATACAACATTATTCACCTTGCCTGATTTGATGGGGTAGGGGCTACCGGGCACTTCAAGCAGTTTTATCTTTTGAGGGGAGCATCACTCTCTCTATAGAAGGAATTCCGCAGTGGCATTGTTGAGTACTGGCATTTCTAACCAAGGTTGTATGCACAGACACCCATGACAAAGGCTGACCACAACACGCTCTTTCTTCAAAGAAACGGTTCTCCTCCTCATCTCTTACCGTGAGGAATGTGTTCATCCCTGATGTACTGCATTTAAATATAATGAACTCTCACCTTATTTTAATTTAGTTTTGAACCAGGCAAGTTGAATGTACTCAAGAGACGGTAGTGATATAAACTACTTTTCAGTGTAGGGTTATGAAACTTGTAATGAACCATCCCACACACTTTTTATATCAGACAGCTTCCAGAAAAGTTATTTTAGATTATTTTTCTGTTGAAAAGCAGTTATAGCATTTTGCAAAATATCCTGCCTGTAGAAATCATCAAAATACTTCAGCTTCCAATCTTGCAGTCGTTGCTCTAAGTTGGCAAACTCTTCAAACTCTAACCCTGTTTTTCTAGCAGTTCACCTACACCATCGTTGCAGGATGAGGGCTCTGTCTCAGTCTTCCCCAGTTTCATCACAATTGTGCCTGCAAACTTATGAGGAGTCACAGTGACAGGGATGACTGCAGATGAACTAAGAAAATGGGTATAACATTTGATTTTTTTTTTCCAAAACATGTAAAATCATGGACAGACTGCCCTTGGATGAACCATCTCTCTAGATTTTGTGAAAACACAATGCAAACAATCCATCAAAGGCACACAAAAAAGTACTAAATGGTAACTGTGACACAGAAGAAGTATTGTTAAGGCACCTCTCTGGGCAATGAAGAAAAAAAAAAAAAAGGCAGAATTTTGCTGTACTTGAAAAGCTAAGCACCACAGAGTGCCCTCTGCTGCACACAGGGGTAATAGGCAAAGCACCACTGAACAATGACATCATTCGCTATAAACACCACAGTATGTTGTATGTATGACAAATATTCATTTCCTTAATTACTCTCATTTTCTGAAAAGACTAATAAATTATGCAAAGTCTTCAGTACCAGCTTAGAGCAGATGTTCTTTACACTCTCTCTTCCCATCTAGCATCCTGCTTTCTGTCTGCGAGCAAGCTGTCAACCCACCTCCCACATCTACACAGTGGGAAATTCATGCTGAGTGAGCCGAGAGGCTGGGAAGCTGGGGGGGGGAGCGTACAGCACCCTCGGCAAAGATTTAATCACAAGACACTCGTGATGGCTAAACAGCTCGGTGGGACATGGTCTACACACTGCCCTCGCCGCTCCTCCTAAATTCAAGTGAGCTGGAAGTCCCCATCTCTCCCTACTCTCAGCTAAAGGAAACAAAACAAAGACAAACAAACATAAGGGAAGGTCAAACCTCTGATGTAATTTTCAACTTCCAAACAAATGTGCATTAACAGTCTATAAAAGGTCCTTCACACAACACGGAAGAGGTAAACGCAGACTGAAGGAACCACAAGCCTGAAGAGGATTTATTGATTGTCAGACAGAAATGGGGAGGTCTCCTAATGTGGAATACAAATATTTAATCTGTTTCTGAAATCTTATCTGCTGCCTTTAACAAGCTTAACAGAAATTCTCTTGCAGCAGACTATGAATTCTGATCAATTTTGTGAACTAGAAATATTTTCCGGATGCAAGGCTTCTGCATTTTAACTAGTTTATTAGCATTCTACTCAAAATGTAATCCAACAAAGTTGATAAAGATTAAAACCTGTTAAAGGAAGTTAAGTCCTAAGAAAAAAAAGATTTTATTTGCATACATGCATGTTGTATGAAACAGGCATATTACACACACGCAGAGACATGAAAATGTGAGGGCTATTATTTTACATGAAACATGAAATGTTCAAGGTCACCACGCCATTCTTAAACAAAACAAAAAAAACCCAAACAAACAAAAAAGCATGAAGTTGTTACAGTAGAAAGTTCTTTCTAAAAAAATAAGTCTTCCCAAATTAATAATTTCTGCTCTAGCCTGGAATGAAATGAGATAGTCTGGAGAAGAGGGAAGAGTTCACACATACGTCCTTTTTTCTGTCTTACGCAGACCGAGTACAAGGCAGACAGCTAATGCCATCGCTGTCCTTGCCTCTGCCCTAGGAGTCCATGCAACTGGCCAAGTTTTAGGCTTCTCCTTCGCTTCTCCTTTACAGAAAGCCGCAGGGAAAGGGAAGTACAGCCAGCCGGCTTGCTGCGGCTAGAAGAGGGAAGAGTTCACACATACGTCCTTTTTTCTGTCTTACGCAGACCGAGTACAAGGCAGACAGCTAATGCCATCGCTGTCCTTGCCTCTGCCCTAGGAGTCCATGCAACTGGCCAAGTTTTAGGCTTCTCCTTCGCTTCTCCTTTACAGAAAGCCGCAGGGAAAGGGAAGTACAGCCAGCCGGCTTGCTGCGGCTGGCTTCCCGCCCCCAGAGGGAAGCAAGGCAGTCGTCCTTTCCATTTCTTTCATTTCTGCCCATAAGATAAACTCCAGATAGCCCAGTCCTTAGTTTTCCGTATGTTTTTTCCTAGAAATTCATGGCTCCAGTAGGCTCTACCTGAAGTACGAGGAACAGGGTAGGCACTACTAGAAAGCTTCTGCCATCTCCCCACTCCTTGTACGAATACCCCCCGACAATTTAAGGTGAGATGAGCTCCTTGGGGCTCTGCTCCACGGTCACGAGCTGCCTTAGCAGGCTCGTCCTGTAACACATGGCATCGCTGCTGGGCTACGGGAATAACGCGATGGTGATGCCAAATATCCATTTAAAGCAGGGCCGAGAAGCGTGACACGTCAGGCAACCCTGAAGCATTTGGCAGGCCTGCTTTAGATCTGTGTTGGCTGGTTGAATTCAGCCTGTTCCTGTTTAAAACGAGCTAACCTGCATTTCAACACCGAGCAGGGCTTCAGCTGGGAGCCGTCAGCGCAATGAAACCAACCCAGCAGCATATATACTGACACTCCTGCTTTTCTCTCAATTGTCAATTCACAATGAAGCTACCAGGCATCAGCAGAAGATTATCTCTGCGCTATTAGCCCCAGGGCTTTTACCTGAGATGTAAAAGTCATCAAATAACCTTGCATTTGTCATGAGTAAAGAGTATGCACACAGTTGCAGCACCTCACGCAACTCAGTCTGAGCCTTTAATCTAGACAAGACCTCGATCCAAGGGCAACCCGAATCAGTCCTCAAGTACAGCGCTGCGTGGGCTTCCACTTGCTACCTGAAAAGGTAACGTAACGCACCACTTGTACGTGCGAATGCCTGCATCTTTCCTGTAGTCAACAAAAAATTTTATTTTCATGATGAAAAAGTCCCAAGGACATTGCTCTTTTAAAGCTCCATGTTAATTCTTTATATTAATCTAGAGCAGAAACACCTCTCTTTCACACAGAACGGTACAGGATCACAAAGACCCGTTGCCTCCTGAGCCCATGGGAACCCCACGCACCAGAACCAGCCTCTTCAGCAGGGTACAACGAGTACTTCACAATCATTACTTCTGCACATAATAACCACAGTCACGAAACGAGTCTCCTCTACAGCAAAAAGTCTTTAACAAGGATCGTTGCATAATTTCAGGTAAACCACATTAGTTTCCAGCTCTCCCCTTACCTTCTTACAAAGATATCCACTTGGTGAGAAGATCTACGAAGACTTGAGGCGATGCAGTAACGCCCCAAGTGCATTGCCATAGGACACCCTTCCCACCCAGCCCAGACTCGAGTGGCCCTCAACATATTTTCCCTCATATACCTACTGTGTAGCTAGTTTGAAGCAGAAATCCTGGGGGGAAAACATGGTATGTGGTATGTAAAATGACAAGAGCAACACATCCTTCCCTCAAAGGGCTTCTGTGATCACAGAAACAGAAAAAATGTCACATATGTTCCCATACAGCGATAGCAAGGGCCATACACATACCCCGAAAGAGTCTTTGTCCATCATACCCCAGATGCTGGAGAACATCAAAACTTAAAGCTGTACCAGAAGTTATTAATCTGCCATTTCTTAAACTGCAAGTGCTTGCCTTCTTTTAATTTTAGGTTTTAGCATATAAATTCCTAAGGTATCTTATGGAAAACAGAGAGACTGCTAATTACGTGCATATGCGCACCCTACACTGTACATGTACAACCCTAAATATCTGCTCTCTTACATTGTGGAAAGGCATTATTCCAGAACATACTCCCTGATGGGCCTCATTACTGAAGGTTAATCACATGTTGCCTCTACCGCTGCTACCACCAAGAGCACTTTGTGCCAGGTTTACAGACTTTAGAAGTTATTCTTTCTTCTTCTTTTTCATCTGTGCAATATAGTCAGAAATGTATATGCAGAATACTTGTTAGCACCAGCAACTACTACATGACACTCATCAAAAACTTAAACTATACCAAAAATATCTTCAGATTAGACAGGCTACATTGGACATTGCCCATTGAACTTGATCCTGAACTTCAGCACGCATGTTCTCTTGGGCTACACGAGATGATAGGGAAAGGCTGTGGTTACTCTGGGAGGAAGCAGGAGCAAGAGCGAGCTGCACCCCCAGCACTAAATGCAGGGTCCGGCGGGTGAGAGACTCCTTTATCACCTGGTGCCCTTCAGCAAGGTACGCAGGGTGCCCGCTGGGCGCTGGGAAGCTCTCCTTCGCCTCACAATTTCCTGGGCGATCCCAGAGCCGTTCTGGCTGCTGCTGCTCTGAAGGCTGTATGGTCAGACAGAGTACATGCTTTCTGGTACACCTAAAGTTTTGTCAAGGGGTATAGGCCATGGTAAGACATTTTTCACTTCCTACCTCTCTCACAGTAAGAGCAGAACTTCACGGGTCAAAGAAGAGATGCTGCCCTAAGCCAAAGGCAATTTACATGCCGTTGCAAACAAAACCAGTTTTAGAGTTCCTCTCCCCCACTCCCTACTTCCCCTAAAAAAAAAGGAAAAAAAAAAAAATCATTCATAACACAGTGCATTTGGTGGCCTAAATATGGGTGTTACCAGATTCCCCACTGACGCAAAGAGGTCAGAATTTGAGAAGGTGAGAAAATGACTTAAGCTTCTGTAAGAAAAACTGACCTGGAACAATTAACCTGAGAACAGCACCAGGACGATGTTCCAGAAAGCTCATTTCCAAGACAAGTTTATACTGGGAAAAGTTTAGCAGCTCGGGACTGCTGAGAGTAAGTTCTCGCATTTACACCTGACACAATGAATTCGTAGGGACACGCAATACTCGTAGAACCCATCTGAAAAAACAACTGCTTTTTGTTACCATGTTCTTACATCATTTCCTAACCTCCTTATACAGATGCTAGGAGTAACACACCACCACATCCAGTATTATTGGCATCTGCCTCCGGTATAAAGAAAGGAAAACTTTGTTACACACTTGCAAAACTATTGAGTTCCTTTGAGAAACATCCTTGTCTTCCAGGATGCTGCCTGCTTCTCACACTGATACCTAATTACCACACACCACTCCTGATAGTCTTTACAAGTTTTGATACACTTAAAAATGCCTTCCTCAGGTATAATCAGTGTTTTTAAGACTTTTTTTTTTTTCTCAAATGTGAGAAGTAAAACACCATACTGTGTTTTGTCCTTCAATAAAATTGCCTACAGTTACTTTTGACCTATGAGTGCTTGTTCTCCCTCCCAATTTTCTCTGCAAACCACCCCACACGAGACAAACTTGGATTACTTGATTTTTTTTTTTTTTTATTAGCCATCTGCTGGACCTGTATTAGTGCTAATAAACGTGAAAAAGTTACAAACTGAAGAAAGAGAGGCATAAAAATGGGCTTTCACTAACCTTTTGCCAGGGTGGGGAAGCTGAAATGGCCTGCGAAGGTCGAGCCAAAGGGGACTAAACCGGGCAGCAAATTTGCTCTCATCGGCTGGTGAGCAAGTGAGCAAGCAGGGAGAACTGGTGGCTGGGAGGGGAGGAGGAGCATACCAGGGCAGGTGAGTGGTTAGCTACTAAAGGAGAGAATAAGCAGCTAGGAATTGCAAATAACTGTGCGCTGTCTGGGAAGTGGAGAGGAAGAGAGATTTTCTGCCAAACTGCCCCAAACTGCCCGACGCCTGCACTTCTCACTCTGCCAGGGTGTCTGCTCCCCCTCCTCTGCCAGCCTTCCCTGCGTGCCAGCAGAAGGCTCCTCCGCAGCACCTGCAGACCCAGCTTTTCGCCGGGAACTCCAGCTCAGTCGGCAGGAAAGCGCGGGGACCTGGCGTGTGTGCCCGCACCTGGGAAGGAGCGCTTGGGAGCTGCGCTCGCCCCTGGGCACCGCTCGCGCCTCCAAACCTTCCTCTGCAGGGACTGCTCTCCACACCGGCTTCAAGGCTTTTTATGGTCAAGGCAGCTGCAATGTTGCCAAAATGCTGAGCTTGCCAAGTTGCTTTGATGGCCTAAGAAGGTCTCCAAAAGCCTGAAGCAAGGCAGATGTAATTAGTCGCCATAATAAAATTTCCAAATACTCCTCCGGTGAGGAAAAGTCAACAAAGAAAAAACAATCCCCAACCTCTGACCTACACCTTTGCTACCCAATTTTCTCTTAGAACGTACCTCTGTTGCCTGTAACACCCTAAAACCTGTATTATGAAGCTGAATGCATTTTCATTGTAGATGAATGGCTGTGGGTGAAGTAACTTTTGAAAGCAAAATGACTGGAGACCTTTCACAACCAGAATCTCAGATCAGACCTCATTTGAAAAGCCAAAAGGATTCAGATCCGAGGCCACAGATTCAAACCTGATCAAGATCATTCTGAAGCTAAAACGGCAAAGACTTTAATTTTCTCATATAGAATAAGAGATTGTAGGGGTTGTCACTGGGGATAACAAACTCCTCATAGGTCTCAAAACATTTCGGGTTTAATGTAATTGAAATCTTGTGAAAATAAACAGCTATTATTCATAGCATTTTTGACCAAAATCTTGCAAGATGTGCTCGCAAGATTTCAATGTCACTGAAGCAGATTAACCATGGTCTAACCCCCCAGCCCACGTGAAAATAATACCTCCTCATACCATCTCTTAGGAAAATTAATAGCCTTTACAGCACCCCATCTTCTTTTGACTGCTCTTCTTGTCCACGTTTTCACTTATAGAAGTCATACTTAATCCTCTTTTTCAGCAGACTGTTTCTGCCTTGTTTTCTGTAATCATCATTTACCGTCAAACACATTACAAGGGAACAGGTCACAGCATCACCACACCCCCCTGCCTCCTCCAGCAGCCTCTGCTGCCCTGCCTGGTACACGGATCCCTGCTTAGTGCTTAGTAGTAACCTTTCGGGTCAGTGACGCGCCTATAGCTCTGACAGTCTTCAGCGCCTTGCCCAGGTTTAGGAAATAATCATTCCTTTAGTGTTTCTGCTTTAGTTGAACTGGAGTTCTTTTCTCCTAGCAGAAATACAAACACATATTACAGTAAAATGCATCTTTTCCATTACAATTTCTAGTTGCTCAATCTTCTATTGGTTTGTTTCATGTATTTGTTTCCAGGGCTCTTTGTAGCTGATGTTTCTCTTTAGATACCCATAGTTCTATAGCATGGGAACACCACATTTTTTAATACACCCCTCTCAGACCACTTTTTGACGGCAGAAGTGTTACATGCACACCTGCGGTCTGCAGCACATCTATTCTGTGGATATTAATTCAGCCAAACCAACTTCCCAGTTCAGTCAAACCAACACATTTAAACAAGTAAAGGGAAGGGGGGGGGGGTGGCGGGAAGAGAAAAAAGAGGAATAGTTCTATATCATAATTGCATACTTAAAAATAGCATGTTTTCCGTGTGTGTCAGATATCAAATAGCTTAATGACAACTGATAACTGGCTGATTTCTGCAATCTGCCATCAGCTGCTATTTTCAAGAGAACACGAGCTATTCCTAATACCGCAATACAACTCCACTTAGTTGTGTAGGAAGCTTACATTTTTCAACCAGATGGTAAGTATATACTATTTTAACCAAAATCCTGTTCTAAGAACAGCGGTCGATATAATGACAGTGTTTGACAAGCCAAGAGGCATATGAAAGTAGATAACTACATAATACCATTTAGTATTGCCCTTTAAAAAAATAACATACTTATGAACGGCAACAGATGGGCCAGGCAATCAGGCTGCATGACCTCATTTACTGGGCGGGGGGAGAAAGTGGTTTGTTTGTTTTTTTAATTAAACTTGAACCTTTATTTCCAAAATACACTTTGTAAAACTTGGATGTGATTTTTCTCATGCATGTATCAAGCCAAAAAGCCTCTGCTCCCTGAGTCAAGCAGGGACAGAGCTGTTCGGCTGCATTACAGCGTGATTAATCCACACAACTGCATTAACACCCAACAGGGGGAAAAAGCCACCTCTGGAATACAGGGTTTGAAAGGATATAAATAACCCATTGTTAAAGATCCCTGTCATTAGAGCAATGTCTACTAATTAGCAAATAAATCATTTATACTGGCATTTCTGTTGCAACAGAGGATATTATCCCGTTCTGTTTCGCTGCCATCTCCTAAATAGCAACAGCAAACAGTGGCTGTGAAATCCATTTTACATCTTGCAGAAGCAAAATAACTCAGCATTTTTCAGAACTGCCTTAGTCTGGACACATTTTCTCTTCTCTCCCAGCCCCGGTAACAAACATCATCCCCTTTTCAGATCTGACCACTGCAGCCTCATATTGCTGCCTCTACCACAGGACATGGTTTGCCCACCCCCAATACTTACATTACGTCTGGGGTCCTCTCTTCAAATACAAACGGAGAATCAAGAGGAGAAGTAGACTCTGAGTCCCTGAGCAGCACAACCGAAACACCCCAGGTGATCACCACGGCTTCTCCCCTCTTCCATGTCAGAGACTTCCCTTGTACTCAAACTAATTCGAGGGGAGAAGATCCAATGTCCTACCAGCCAAACACACTGAGCCTATGGGTCCTCTAAAGCCCTTCCAAAGCATTTAGGAGTAGCTGTCTGTATATTTACTTTTGCCGTTTTTTGGATGTATGCCTATGTGAGAAGGAAGCAAACTCTCTTTATATTTCACAGCCATTCACACTACATTTTTTTCAGGGCGCTGTTAAAAGAAAAAAAAAAAATCCTGAGCTAGTTCAGCTCCAAATGGCCAATCACACAACCGTGTATTTTCCTCTGGTTGTACTGACTGGGCTATTTTCCCACATGCTCCTGATGTGGTGGATGACTTGTCTGAGCAAGCAAGATGATGCTTTAGGCAGCAGATGAGAAAATGCAAATGCACCAGGAGTCAATACAGCGCCCTGCCCGGCGAGGCTTGCCTTCCCCCCCGCCCCAGGCTGAGGCTTCCGGAGGTGCCGGCCTCTCTGAGGGTTTACACTGGGGATCTCAGGCACTGAGTGAGGGGCTACAATGCCCCATGCCCCAACCCCGTGTCCAAAGGCAAACGGTAAGAACAACTTCTGCTAAGGGCTCAGCCCTGCTATTACCTGTGGTAACAGCTGCCACGTCACCAACCCAGGGCAGGCTATTTCAGCCAGGACAGAGGTACAGCTTGCCGGGGAGAAAGGAGGACAGCTTGAGAGCACCAGAGTCCCTACTCCATCACTTAGATGGCAAAAGGGAAAGAAGCAGTTAGACTGGTTCTCACCCCCCGATCGGCAGGATGGCCTTGCTTGCCCCACACCTACCCCCAAAAGAGGACAAAGCACATCCTCATCCCTCACACCCACCTCTTCGTGGCAGGGAGCGCATTGTAGGAGAAGTGTCCCGGGCTTGTGGGGTCGTTGCTTACACTGTCTCCTAAACAAAAAGAGTCTCAGGAACATCTTCTACAGAGCAAGAGAATGATGGCAGACATTTACCCCAGACCACCCCTGACTGCTGTATGTGCTGGGTGGTAATGAACAGCAAATTACCAAGAGTGTCTTGGAACAGGTTTCCTAGCAGGGCTGTGCTGTCCACATCCCTGGAGGCTTTCAAAGACCAAGCCCTGAGCAACTTGGGCTGATCTCACAGCTGGCCCTGCCCTGAGCAGGAGGTCAGACCAGAGACCTGCTGAGGTCCCTTCCTACCCAACTTGTTCGACCTTCTCACTCAAACCAACCACTGCTGACCATTTACTCTCCAAGCCAGCAGGTCCTCACAAGCCCAGCACCTTCACAAGGATTTCGGGGTCAATTCACTACAAAGGCACAGGGAGGTACCCACCTCCAGCCAGGAAGGTCTCTGGACCAAGGTTCTCCTAATGGCCCCCGCTAAAGGGCTCCTAACACATACAGGGCTGGGAGTCAAGAAGTGCAGAGATAAACGCTGCCTCAGCTGTAAAGAAGGATTCTCTAGATTTGTCTCTAAGCTTTTACTTTTACTGCCTTCTCTGTAAGCTTTTACTGCTCAGTTTACTTTTTTTTGCATTGAAAGAAAATGTGTATGGAGCTAACATGAATAGAGACATCACATTTTTAGTATTTAGAATAATTGAAAATTTGTGTCACATTAAAACCTTAACTGTAATCGGGAGTGAATTTTACAAGTGGCAATAATGAAACAATGCTGAGAAGGAGCACTCTGACACCTCTTTTCACAGGCTCTTCACTCGAAATTGCAATTATAGTGGTCTAGGCACGAAGACAATCCTGATATTAAAAAAAAAAAACAAAACCAAAACAACAACAACCAAACATTATTGCAATAAAATAAAATGATGTTTTCAGTTTTGGGGGAGATCCTGAATCACAGGTGCACCTGAACCATGGAGCAGACCCCGGCGGCTGGCAGGATGGGTCGGTCGGCTGCACCGCACAGCCCCCCCAGGCTGCTGGCTCATGCGGTCCTCGAGAGCACGGCCAAGACACCCCGACATCCCACCGCTCAGCAGCACAGAGCGGTGTGGTATCAGGAGCACAGTTAGGGGCGATGGCGAAGCAGGAAGAAAAGCTAGTCCTACTGCAAAGGCATCCCAAGAGTTGCAGCACCTCACAACGCCAAGTCAGTCCGGCTGCCTTCCACCTGACTCATGCCCACCTACCCGCGCAGCTGGCATGTGGCTGTGCAGGGGGGGAAGCCACGTTCCTCCCCTAAGGGAAAGCTTGATTCATGCTAAAAGCTATACCCGTCTGGCTCTCAGGGGAGGTATCTGCCCGCTCTCGCTCACACCAAGGCCCAGCTGCCCAGTCCTCTCGCTGCCTCCCAGCGCCCAATCCAACAGCCTCGGCCGTCTGGGCACATCACACCTGAGCAGCAGCAGTCCCACCAGGGCCAGAGGGATTTATGGGCAGAGTGATGCACCTCAGATGTTCCAAGTCCCCAGATCCCATTTAAAGCTTCACAACAGGAGAGGAAAGGGAAAAAGAGAAGACAAAAAAATAATTAAAAAAAAAAAAATAGATGTGCCCACAGAAACCTGCAACGCAGACAGACAGTAGCCCTGTTATTGCTGCTGCAGCTCATTTAAAGACAGTACTTTTCCACACTGCAGTCACATTTCCAGTTCCTTCGCAGACCTACCTGGAGGGACCGAATAATTTGCATCTATTCCCAACATTCCACATATTATTTGCATTTATTGTGAAAGGGTGGAGAATAATAGTGCTTAGTGCAAGAAATAAATACATTTTAAAAAGAAATCAGTCAGCGCTGCCAGTTAGACAGATGCAAAAGTTGACAAAATACAGCCTTTCATTATTTTTTCATTCCAACCAACGCACAAAATACATGAAATATAAAAGAGTGCCTCACATAGATTTTTTCCAGCTGAATGGAGATTTGACAGTGAAGAACACTTCATTTTTCACATAATAAAATGTGATTTTCCATCAATTGTACCTGTAATGAAAATGTAGCATACAGCACAATCCCTTGAAAGCCAAGAAGTCGAAGCCAAGGGTGAGGCTGAAAGTTGCAAAACCGGGAGCCTCAAGGGAAGAGAAGTGGGGAATAGAGGAGAACTGGTCCTCCACCATTCATTTACTTTTCTACCAAAGCCCCCCCAAAGGGCTCCCCCCCAGCCCCGTTCCTGGTGTTGAATGGGAGGGGCAGCCGGAGCAGAACCATCCATCTGGTTCCCATCACAGGAACGACTGCCAACGCTAGCTCCTGCCAAAGCCTGTCATTAGCAATCAGCCTAAGAGGGAGCACGAGAAAACACAGCACAGCTAAGACAACAAACGTAATACTTTGAATACACTAATCATAACAGCAGTACTCAATTTTGTTCTTTATAAAAATATCACAGGAGTCAGATGGGTCATCCTAGTAGCCTCATTTTATCGGAAAAATTAATGTAACAGGCAATGCAAATGTTATTTTCTTCTGCCACGGTACATCCATCAGCAGCTATTAGAACATCTACGGGAGTGAAATACGGCAAGGAAGGATAATTTGAGTAAGTAGGTGCAAAACCTTCCTACCCATTAATATACTTTGACTCCTTTTAGCTACAGTGTAATAGACACGGCATTTAAATCCTGACACAGCCGCTATAATCCAAGACCTAGTACGTTATAAAAGCTTGGAGAGATGACCATCAAACTGCCCATGTTCTCTTGCCACAGAAGTTCAGCACAACCCTTCCCACCTCCCTTAGCCTTGCCAGCCAGGTAGAGTACTGCCAGCACTTCCACAACTTCCACAAAATAACTGCCCTTCTTGCATATCATCCCTTAAAATCTATTTTACCACTCTTTATTTTCAGGTAACCAGGAAAAAACCAACAAAAACCAAACCCAAGTCCAAGTGGTCTATAGCAACACCTCCCATGGCTGCTGCATGGAGAGTGAAGACCTGCAGAGGTATTAGGACCTTCTACTGCTGGACGCTGCACGCAGGTGAAAGCGGCGCTGCCAGCTGGACTTTTCAGCCACGTTTCCCCCCCACCTTGGGGATATAATCACACACACCCACCCCCCCCCTAATTACTAAACAAGAGTGTCTGTTAGTTACCTATCTGAAGTAATTAAATCTGACTGGGGTCAAAAGTGATCTGCCAGCAGGGAGCAGAGAGAGGCGGCCAGCTCTAATCCTTTGCTATTCTCCAAACGTGCCTCGGGCCTCAAACCAGACCCCGCAGGAGCTCATTCTCCTCCCTGCAGGCATCACAGACTCCTTGTTCAGAGCCTTCTCCAGATCTCTACCAGCTTCATTTTCCCCCATCACTTTGACAAGAGCTGCCCCCACTCCACTGGCTCAGTCTCGCTGTCCTGGAAGAGCGCGTCAGAGCCGGTGAACACTTTGGGATCTCCAGGAGAGCAGCCCGAGACCAGCTCTGCGTCACGATGCCTCTCTTGAGCTCCTTGCACCAGAGTAACAGCAACGTCATGACCGACACTTGCACAGCAGCAATCAAAGCTGACGAGTTTCTTTTTAAAGACCTCCCCTCCCTCCAGTTCCCTGTACTGGGAGCAGGGGACAGAGATGGGAAATGGGGAAGAAATGTCCTTCAGGAAGAATCACCATGTCTCTGCCTAAGGATGACGTGGTTCCAACTCCCTCGGGACTGTCCCCATGCACATCACTGTCACCTGGCTTGCCTCTCTCAAGCGTCCTCCTTTTGTTAGGCTGTTCCCACGCAGATCTAATAATATCCTGAACAGATGAGTGAATATGAAAACCAGCCCTTTCTTCCTCCTTTCAGGAAACTATTTCCCCATTTGTTTCTCTCATTCCCCTGCTGGGGTATTTAGCTCCAAACATTAATGACCCATTTAAGAAGGGGAAAGCATCTTCTAGGAATGACTTGCCCTGGGCGATTCCACGGGCTGCTCAGAAATGAAATCTCATCATTTAAACCCTCTTCAGTCAAAGAGGAACATGCCCAGGACCAAAGAAAAGCACAGCTAGACACAGAGACGGAAAGGGAGGGGAGATTTCTTTGTCTCATTCTCTCTCGCACATTTTGCTGTGTTTAGATCCTAGTGCTTTAGAAAGTAAACATCACTGGGAGATCACAGCTGAGCCCCAGCTCAACTCTGCTCTGACTTGCTACCAGATAATCAAGGAGAAACTTTCCAAAATGTCTTTTTTTTCATCCCCTTTGTGGCACAGGAACATTTATGTCTCAGCCTGCTACGCTGAAGCTAACACAAGCCTCCAAAGGGTCAGCCAGGCATTGGTGCCACAGCCCGGGGTGAGACCACAGGAGAGGGCAAGGAGGCAGCACCGCTGCGGGAACCGGCCCCTCGTCAGCCCTTGTCCCTGCCCTGCTGTGCTCCATCACACCTCCTGCCCCTCATTCCTCCCCTCTTGGCTTGGCACTGCACGCTCACCTGCGAGTTGGTAAAAGGCTGCGTGCCGGTTTGGCTCCTTCAGGTTGCTTGCTGGATCCCGGGGATCGTTCCCCCTCCCAGGAACGAGGTGTGTGACTGTGGGACACAAGTAGGAACCAGCCATGGGGCACTGCATGTCCGAGAGAGCTGGAGAGCAGGGCGAGACGGAGAATGAGGACAGACAGCTCTGTGAAAAGCCAGAGGAGCAGCTTCGAAGGAAGAGAGATGGTAGAAACAGAAGCTGGCCCCTAAAAAACGGAAAAAGAACAAAAAAGGCTGTGGAAGAGCAACCCAGCTGCTGAAGACCAAGCAGTTAGGATGGGGGAAGAAGCAACCAGGCTACTGCTGATGGATGAGAGCTGTTTCTCTCCTAGATCTCTCATCATAAGAAGGAGATGGAAAAGGGTGTGTCAAAACCCTCAGGAACCAGAGCTAGTTCAAATACATCTCCCTTTTATCCCTTAAAAGTCATGCATCAAGAAGGCTTTGCTTCCCTTTCACCATTCTTCTCATCTCCGGAACATTTTTCCTGCTGTTGTTCCACTCTGTAAACTTTTACTTAAAGATAGAAGATACTGTGTATAGGAAGCCAGCCTGTTGTTTAGACACAGTCGTTCAAACCCAAGCAATATAAAGAGGAAAAAAAGCGGAGGGGAAGAGACAGGCAGATGGTGGTGAGCTGTGCAGACGGGCATCGCAGCCCCAGTGCTACTGCAACATGCTGAAGCATGGTTTGCCAGAACTTCTAACTCCCTGGATTTTACAAGCTTAAAAATGCAAATACAAAGTCTCACTGTGAGGCTAAAAGTTGGAGCTCAAGTTTCAGCTCAAAACTACATTCTTAGTGCTGTCATACCTGAGGTTATAAAAATTATGCATGCATATTTAAAAATCTGGTGTGCCTCTAAATTAAAAAAAAAAACAAAACAAAAACAAAACCAAAACCAACACAATTTTGGAGAGGGGAGTATATATGTGTGTGTGTGTATATATATAAAAAAAATTCATAACAGTGTTTGACCCAAATTCAATAAAGCTTCTGAATGTGAAGAAGTACCTTAATACTGTTGTGTTACCCTACATTTGAAAAACAGCTTTGGACAGTTTTTAAATGCATAATGCTTGTTATTATATATCCTATAAACACTACACTTAGCAGGACAGTCCCCAACAACCATAAAAATACATCCAGGGTTATTCACTTTAGAGAAAAAAAGTATTTCCCTTCCCTTTCACTTGAAATCATTGCAAGCCCCGCTGGGGCGGGCTGCAAGGAGAGGGCAAGCGCCCAAGCGACACCTTCCCCCAAGACGCCGAGCACCCAGGCCCCGCTCGCTGCGCCCTCCCCGGAGCCAAGCCGCCACCCCTGCATCTCCAACCATGCCGGGGCAGCCCCACTGCGATGAGCCATCCTCATCAACGGTGAACTTCTTCGTTCTGACTGAGTAACTATGCTTGCACCCTAAGTGGACTTATAAATCACCGAGGTATTTAGCCACTTAGCTCAGCGCTGTCAAATACACTTTGCGATGGCCAAACACAATCCGTATGATAAATTTACGCAGCTGAAGTTTTCAGACCACCAGTAACTTCTGCCTTAAAACCCTCATGACTGAGAAGAAATGTAAGAAAAATGGGGCAAAAAAAGGGGAAGAAAATAGGGAGTAAAAGAATGTAAGTATCAGCGACCTAAAGGGGAACAGATTTCCCAGCGAATGTGACAATCCAAGGCAGAATAAAATAATCCAGAGCTAAAAATACAGAGGTAATGCCCTGCATTTAGCAGACTTGCACGGCGTGTCAGCAGAAAGACCGGTGTCGACAGAGCGCGGCGCGCAACGGGGCGCCTGGC